>JAFFZH010015234.1:15778-113767 GCA_018420115.1 Euura saliciscinereae | reverse complement strand
GTATAGACCAACAGTATTCAATATTACCCTAATAGTATACATATACACAGTATACATTACACAGTTACATATATCCTGTATCACACACAGCTATCTTATACATTCAGAATTCCAACGACTTAGACGCTAGATCCAGTACACTTGTGCGATTTGGAGCCATAAACGAGTAAACAAAATTATTGAAATATAATTCTATAACTTGACATAATACAAAATTTGTACGAAATTGTATGAGAATTATACTTTAATGTTGCATCGAGTCTTAGAAACAAGATATCAAATACTTAATACTAATTTACAATTTCATACGTTAATATGTAAAATGAAACCCTCCGGAGTGGTTGACAAAAGGCCCGAGTCCAAGAGTCGACTACTGTAGAATAAAGCTGCGCTCTAAAAGGTCAGATCCTTAAAAGTATGCATCGAATCTCTCCGCCGAGCCTTGCACTGACCCTTACGAACCTCTCCGGAGGGCCTCGATGGGCTTTGCTCAAGGTTCCTTGCATCCCAAATTTATCGCAGGGGTTTGAAAAATTATAATCCAGTCCCGTACCAGCATGAATTGATTTGATACAACGAATTATTGAATTTTAAACAATGAATCATCACTAGACGTTGTTGAAGTAATATCAAAAATATTTTCCTCGTTAGGCAGCTCGGTAGTCCCCCGTAGCTGTTCTCGCCTTGCGCTGAGATAATAATGATAAATCTATGAAAATATTTTTTTTACGTGTGGTGCAAACTTACATTTACAATGTATACATACTCTGGTGGAAGTCTTTGTGTCCTTCTGTAAGCTGGTCAGTTGCTGACGGCCTCAAATATTCTTTCGCCCCCAGAACATTGGTGCTGTAAAGGCGTATCAGAAATGGAATTATCAAAAATATCCGTTTTAACAAATACTTATGACAAAGTTATAATATTCTGGAAATAATTACATTATTGTTTTACATTCAACCCACAGTAAATGAGCTTCTATTCTATACTCTAACATCGATTTGGTCGTTTGACATTAGAGAGTGAATATTGGGCAGATAAACTCAAGTTCGATGAATTGTCTATACGCGAATCGCTTGTCCGATACGCTTTGAGAGAGTGAAAACGGTTAGCGATAGATTGGGGTTATAGGTTAGGTGGTGCGTTGTATGATGCCAGGGTATAGAAACACCCCTCGTTACGATATTCAAGTCTCATACATTACTTGTGTAGGTGATAGAATATTACTTACCCGTATTCACGCTGGAATCCGTTTATAAAGTGGATACACTAAGCAAAATCGTCCGGCCGGGCTGTATACGCGTTCATAACACTTGACACTTTAAGACAATATGGCGACGCCTCAGCGCCTGATGACGTCACGTCAGTCACGATGCCATCGCTCCCCGCATCTGCGATTGAAGACTTTATATTCGGTGCGTCGTTTCCAAAAGAGTTTTAATTTTAACAAACAATTAGGATTAAGGATTTATTGGTTCACTCGCGGAACTATTATAGAATGAAATAAATAATTCTATCAGATTCTGGAAAATTTTATATCGATTTTGGCTCTATACAAATGAATATTGTATAATTTTATTGAATCATATCTGCATGCATTTGTAAAATTATATCCAATTTTTTTTTTTTTTTTTATTCGGTATTTGATTCTATAAAATCGGCGGGTTAAATGAAATTATCTAAATTATATTAAATCATAAGAAAAGGGGAACCGCATATTTGACATACGATTTTGTAAACTCCGACAAACTTTAAAATTATGTCAGAAATATATCGTATGACTTGATGAACAAAATTGAGATAGAATTTGATACAATTTCATTAAATTCTACCGCATCTGATTCATTTCATCTCATTAAATCCGTATACATCTGACTCAAAGCCTTAAATTGACTTCATGAAGTCAACTGACTTTAACTGACTTCAGCTAACTTCAACTGACTTCAAGTAAATTGAGCTCACTTCAACTGACTCACTGCCTATTCTGAATACAAGTGACTCCAAGTGACTTCGAGTGACTTCTACTGACTCACTGACTTCAAATGACTTCAGCGACTCACTGACTTCAACTGACTTTAACTGATTTCAACTGACTCAAATGACTTTTCGGCAAGGTGTACATCCTCAGTTCAAGATATTATGTATAATATATTGGTCTACCATAAGGGTTTGATTTTGTGTTTCTGAAGAGGTCCTGGGCAGTAAAAAGGTGCAAATCGGAATTACAGTTTAACTGCGCAGTTCCCATCTGGGAGCTGCACAGTTGCGCTAGAGACAAGTTACCCTGTCCGGGGGCTGTACAGTCGCACTAAAGACGGGATCACCCGTCTAGCGGCTAGCCGGTAATCGGGTAACCCCAAGCAAATTTCCACACGGGTAGCAACGTGTCCGAAAAATTTGGTGTCCGATAATGACGTGTCCGAAAGGGACTTTCGTGGATGGATATTTAGCTGGTGTCCAATCGCGAAGTGTCCGAAAACTTTGGTGTCCAATCGGGACATGTCCAATAATTACGTGTCCGATAAAAAAAATTATTGGACACGTGTCCAATGGGATCCGTGTCCAATCCGAAAGTTTCCTAACGGGCCATTCCCTCCAGATTGGACACGAATCGCATTGGACCACGGTCGTATACACCCAATCAATAATTTATTTTATTTCACTCCGTGCGTAAAGTCTTTAACTTTACTCGCGTTTGTGATATAAAATGTTGTTCGATACATGTGCGAAAGTTGTGTTTCCACTCGTGAGATTGTCGCCCGAGGAAAGCGAGTTTGGTGTCCAATTGGAACATGTCCAATAATTAAGTGTCCAGTAAAAAAAAAATTATCGGACAGGTATCCGATGTGGCTCGTGTCCAATCGGGAAGTGTCCATACGGGCCATATTCCCTTTGTACTCATGACTGACAACAATGAGAAGGCTGAAAAAAATTTGCGTGACAGTGACCGTGTCTTCACTGATGTTAGGGTTACACTTTAACAATAATTGCACTACACGTTTATTTCCACGAATCAATTGTTTGCACATACCGTATGATTTCGTGAATAGTCTTCATGTGGACTCCTGAGAGGTTGGTGACCAATCACGCATTCTGCTCTTTATCCAGCAACAATTAACGTCATCTCAGTTGCATATACCCAGGAGTCCGCATGGAGACCATCCCCGAAATCTTTCGGTATAGTGAAGGCATGTATCAGTATCCTTCTACTCTTCCTTCCGCGGCAGTAGGTCTCCCGGTCTCCCGTCGTGTCAGTGACCAGAGATTCGACGGTGTCTTTCGGGCTGCCATGCTACAGGCGCTGATCCGATAACTGGAATCCGTCGATTTGGAAATAGTAGATAATATATCAGTAGATTCGATCTCCCGATTCAGTTCCTCTTCTGACTCATGTTAATTTGCACTTTTTTCTAAACAAGCAAACACGCTATCGTTTAAGCCAATGTTCTACATGTATACTTAACCTGTCTTTAGTTCATTTTGATCAACTTCGTCAGGTTTTCAAAAGAGTTACGTCACAGCAACTGAGTTTAACTGCTCTATGAAATTTTTCTTGCCTGATAGAACATTTTTCATTTGTAAAAATATGGATTTTGGTAGTACGCGATTAGCGCCTGATTGTATGCGACCCGCATATCATGTTATCCTGAGCCTTTGGCGGCAACAATCAAAGCTAATTGCTCAAAATCTTATTTTTGAGTAGATGCAAGAAATAATCAGCCAGAAAGAGCAGGTTACGAAGCAGAAGAACGAAGTAAATAATTACATTTATTTATTTATCAATTCTACACTGTAATATGTGATACGTTGAATACAGAAGAATCATGTGTTCACATTAATTAAAGACGATTAGTAGTACGTGAGTGTTCGCGTTGTAAGAATATATATATAGTATGTATATATTATTATTTGTAAAGCCCGTGTAACATTTCATTGGTCATGATATTTTGTGATCAATTGTTTTTATTTGTTCGTATTGTTTGTTAAAATTATAGATTTCTTTTCTTCGCTTTTTTTTTCATTTATTTTAAATACAATAAATTCAGATTATTATTATTATTATTTTCATTATAATGTATATATATATTTTTTTTTCTTGCGTAATATATTATGATTATTATTATTAATATTATGTATTATGTATTTATTATTATATAAATCGATAAGTTAGTTTTGTGTATTGGCTGGTTGCAGTGTATAGGTATAATAATAATAACAATAAGGCCACTATCATTTTCTTTATACACGTGCGTCGCGGTCCGTCATCGTTATAATTTGTCATCGTGGTCGTTCAGAGCATGTCTATTCATTTTATGCACGTGTTATTTTATATAAACACCACAGCTTATCATTTAATTCTCGCTGATTGAATCTACCCGCTGCATGTAAAGTATTACGCATATATGATCTGTATACCTACATACATTTTGTTTTTTAAATTCTCATATTAACAGAACAAGATTTCTCACCTTACCCTTCAAAATTCGCTAGTTTTCCATAAACAGCTTAAAATTGGAAAATCTACCCAGCGACGTTTAAAGGCTCGATAGGCATATCAACGATAAGAGATCCTCCGGTTACGTATTGCGACTAATGTAACATTCATTTACGTGTTCATGTGTAAGTGTAATTGTGTGTGTTAATGTGTGTGTGTGTGTGTGTGTGTGTGAGTGTGTGTAGGTATAACAGGTATTCGTATAAGTATTGCGTATGCCCTGTACATTTAGTGACTATACATATGATGTATACAGTTGAATGTGTTTCTGTGTGTGAGTGTGTGTGTGTATAATTTTTTTCTGTTTTTTTTTTAATACGCACCTATGTTTTCCATTTCGTTTCATTCTCTTAGTAATTTTCGTTTATCTTTTAATACTTTTTCTCTACCATATACAAAGCAAAAATAATATTAATAATATTATATAATATATTTATATAACATTATATATATATATATTTATATAGTGTCTATGCAGTTTTCTTTACTTCTTTTTTTTCATTAATATTATTATATATATATAGGTTTTTTTTTTGTTTTTTAAACTAGTTATATAGTAAGGCGATTTGATTCTCGGATTTTTTCTTTAAAGGCATTTAAGGTTCTTCTTGCTGTATATATTCATTTCATCGCTCTCTAATTCTGTCAAATACTTTTTTTTTTCTCTGCGATAATATATTATTATTATTATTATTATTACTTTTTCGTTTCTCATAATCGTTAAATACATATATTTTAAATATGTATGGTACTACTATATTAATAGGTTCTCTTCATCTTTATTTTTTTTTTCTTTTATATACTTCTTTTACTCCTGTATACTTCCAGTCATTTATTATATTATTAAATTTATATTTAAACGTTCGAAGTCTATGGAAGCGCTGCTATGCGGGGTGGTATGCGCTTCTATACGATCAATGATGATATGAATATTATATATTTAATAGAATATTGGTAGAACAAGAAAAAAAATAAAATTAAAATGACTCATACACCGTCTCTAGGTATATTATACGACTACGAAGCTAGGAAATGGGGTACCTCAAACGAGGCCGTTGAATAAAGCAACAAAATTATCTTCGATTATTCATCCACGATTCCCTCAATCAGTTATCTATACAGGGGATGACGAGATAATCGGTTGATACTTTCTTTTTTCTTTTTTCATTTGTAACACACGATTGTTTAAATCCTTTCTTTGCTCGAAATCTCTTTATGTTTTATTGCGGTGCAAATCGCCAGGATAATTAGCGATTCTTTTTCTATCTATGTGTCTACGAAAAGAAAAAAAAATCGACACAATTTGATAAACAATTGGCGTGTTACATCGTAGCGAGAGAGTATGGCTTGTGAATAGATATATTAATTAAATATGACTTCGAAGACGTTGTTCGTTTTTTTTTCCTTCGATTTTATCTTCTTTATACAACGTCGATTTACATCAGCTTCTGCTTCGCGCATTCGGGACAGATAATGTCATCGGCATCGGTTATGAAACCACGACCGACCAGAGATGTCTTGCAACCGGCACATATGAAGCAGTCGTTATGCCAGTGCCTGTCTTCGAAAGAGATGAAACGCGTGCCACCAATACCTGCAATTTATCGATAAAAACAACCAATATAGTCCACTTGGTTACATTGAATCAAATATTGTTAAAGTTAGGGTAAAAATTCGATAAAATCTTACCGGTGATTGGCTTGGTACAAGCGGTGCACCTCTTCGCGAAAAGTTCTCCGAAACAATCGGCACAGTATGGTTTCTCGTCACGAGATGTAAATCGCTGTCCGGCCAATGACGTGCTGCAGTTGCTACAGGTGAAGCACTCCCTGTGCCATGGTTCGTTCTTGTACGTCACACCGCCGCTAGTGATGATCTATAAAACAAAAACAACAAAAAACAAATAAATTAAAAAAATTGTGGCATTATTCAAAAAATCAAAGGTAGCATCGATATTATAATCTACTTTATGAAAAAATGAACGATTTATCGTGACGCCTGAAGAAATGCAACCGATTAGGAAAATATCATTAGATCTTGTGAGATAGGTTGCATACTTCCCAGGCTGAATTAGTATAGGTAAAGACGGTTTTTTTCACTGCGGTTAATCGATAGTATCAATTGATGACGTGTATTCTCATACACAGTAGAAAAATTGATGTTTAAAAGAAAACCGCTTATTCAACATTCCGTTTATTCAGTATTAACAAGTAATTTTGAGATGTGTAATAAAATCGCGTGTCTAATGATATAAGGTCGTAAGCGCCAATATACGACTTTTTGCTTTTCGTAACATCAAAAGGTCGTATGTATTTTTTTAAATCGTATTGAGACTCAGGACCCGAAGATTCGTTCATAAACGTTGAAATTTAATACTAGGTCAATTAAAAGCAGAAGGTCGTATGTACT
This sequence comes from Euura saliciscinereae, assembly GCA_018420115.1. Classification (NCBI taxonomy): domain Eukaryota; kingdom Metazoa; phylum Arthropoda; class Insecta; order Hymenoptera; family Tenthredinidae; genus Euura; species Euura saliciscinereae. Next base: position 106,866 of record JAFFZH010015234.1, on the reverse strand, counting down.
GGTGGATACGACCTTTCAGTCCTAACTTCGCAGAGAAAAAATGGTTTCCATTAATTGCAGAAGGTCGTATCCGCCAAATAAACGAGAAAAAAATGGCGGATACGACCTTCTGCTTTTATCTGCGAATATTTTTTATCGAATTTTTCGAAACGGTCGTTTTTTCAATTTATCTTCGCGTTTCAGGTGTTTTTGAGACTTTTAGAAAAATCATGAAAAATAACTTGAAAAAAAATGGCGGATACGACCTTCTGCTTTTAACAAGGATTTTTTTAAGTCGAATTTCTCGAAACGTCGTCGATTTCGATTTTTCTTTACGTTTCACGAGTCTTTACAGCTTTTTGGAAAAATCATGAAAAATTAAAAAACAAAAAAAAAATGGCGGATACGACCTTCTGCTTTCAACAACGAATTTTTTTAATCGAATTTCTCGAAACGTCGTCGATTTCGATTTTTCTTTGCGTTTCACGGGTTTTTATACCTTTTTGGAAAAATCATGAAAAATTGAAAAAAAAATGGCGGATACGACCTTCTGCTCTTACCATTTGTTTTTATTTTCCTCAAAAATTGTAACGAAAGAATGACGTATTCGCCCAACATACGACCTTTTGCATTTACATTTTTCGATCTCGTAATTTCAATTGATCTAATACGTTTTGATCATTTTTAGAGCGAATGGCGAAAAAAAAAATTATACGACCTTTTGCCACCAAAATCATGTTTTTGGCGCTTACGACCTTGTGTCATTAGACACGCAAAATGTCAAACTCAAAGAAAACAAAAAATGTATACAAAACTTGAGTCGTTTTCTACAGCAAAAAATTGTGTAAAGTGAAATAAGATTTACGATTGCACTTGTGGTTCCGTGGATAAGCCACTTGGTTGTGTTTGATGAATGATGGAAAAACATCGATAACAAATTTCGATTAGAAAAGTAAACTGACCTTGTTGCACTTGACGCATCGGGTAGCGAACTTGTCCTCGTAGCATCCAGAGCAGTAAATTTCCTGTTCGCGAGGGATGAAGCTCTTCGTGCCAATCGCATTCTTGCAGACAACGCAGCAGAAGCACTTCTCGTGCCACTGGCGGGTCTTGTACTCCATTTTCTTAGTACCTGAAATCGACAAAAATTTGACGTTATTTAATTTTGCTGTTATTCAACGTTCACAAAAACGTTTTGATAAAAGTTTCATCTCGCGATATCGCTTCAATCGACTAGGTATAACATCGCGTGCACCGCTAGGGAATAAATTACCCGGCATTTCACAGACGCAAAGTCTAGACGCGTGAGTAACACCTACTCCGTTTATACAGGTGAGTTTAATTTGCGGTGACAATTATCACCGGTTCTATACACCAATTACAATAGACGAATTCCCCCCCCCCCCCCCTGTATTTTAGCATCCCTTGGAATAATTCGTGCTGTCTTGTTCAACTATAATTCGCATTTCGATTCGAGGTCATCGTGCCAGGATGTGCCAAGTGCGTAACACATAATGGCGAATCTGTGGAAAGGCAAGTGTCTAAAAATAGTTGAAACACCTGCTGCTACACGATGCCGCCATCGGTCTCATCCCTGTAACTTGGTACGAAGGGGATGGTTGATATCGATATAGACGAAAGAACTATGACGTAAAGAAGATCCGCACTGCGGCACATCCCAAAAAAAAAAAACAGGAATAAAATAAAGCTAGGGTGTAATGCCCCAATTCCCCAAGTCGAAAAGGACGAGAGAGCTATTTACGTAGGTCCAAAGACGACGCTGGTATCGGTTAGTTTCATTTTCAGACGATAAATTTTTATCGGCAATTCCACTTTTACCTCTCTTATCGCACTTCCTTATAACGCAGAAGACTTTCGGCATACTGTCACGCCTGTGACCAAATTGTGATCGAAATAAATATACGTATTTGAATTCTCGTAATTGGTGTAAAACGGTGAGAAAAAGTTTCGTTCGAGGTAATATCGAAGCGGATAAATCGCATCCTGATCTGCAATCGCCAGCGTATCAATTAAATCCAATGTCGCGTCAATCAGTCACAACAACTTCGGTTATACATCACCGTTTGTCACTATTGACCCATATGTTCCTTAAACCGCGCGTGGATGCAGTGCAGCGAAATGAATAAATTATTTTTAACTAGCCAAGGGTGAAAAAAATATTCGATAAAAAACGCGATTCGATTCAGGGTTAATTGATCAATCGAGAGCCATCGTGTAATTAGTAAAAATCGATTTTCTTCATCGTCCCTCAAAGACAGCAATTTCAATTCAATTCATTCCATTCACTTCGTTCATTAACGTAGTTGAGTCGAACTCAAATCTCTAAATTGGCGTATCGACTGTCAAAGTAGGTATTAATTGAACCGTATTAAAATAACAGTGTTTTCACTCCTAATTGTCTCTACTGAGGAGAACAAAATTGCAAAAAAAAAAATCGATTTGACCAAAGATATTGCCATATTCGTTACCGTTCGAGCGTGGGATGCGACCCATTAACAGGTTATGCTAATTAAATACGTCACTACGGTCTACGCTAGGTATTGTGGTGGGCGATTCTTTGCCTCACTGATACAACAATATTTGTTTTCAATATAATGTAATATATAATTCAATATACGAGTACCAAACGTTTTTTTTTTTTGCACTACCGGATACGTAACTTGACGTTACATATATTCCGGAATTTCATATATTACATAACGACTGTCATCACAGCGTAGGTGTTGAACGAGAATTCTGAAGATTATTGATATTGACCAGAGATTGTGAGACCATTATTGATTTCACGTGTACTTATTACACTTCAATCACGCAATGGCCTCCTTCGACTTTTAAACCGATCCAACAAGTTTCCTATAGATATCGACGGCTTTTTTAACCTTCTTTCATCCAAGTAGCACGCGATCGAAGCAAGATCGTGAGTCTGTTGAGTCTATACGACCATATATAAACTTTTGTGCAATTCTGCAGCAGCACCTCATTTCAATCGAGTTAATAAATTTTCGAAGGATAAGGTATGAGGTGATGCGAAACTGATTGGATAATCGTTAATCAATCTTCAACAACGATAGACAATGTCTCATCTCACACCTACGGTCCAATAAATAAGTAAATGACTCATTCAACGAATTAGGTATATTTGATGATGAAAAATATTTAATCATCTTCGTTGATGAATTCCAGGAAAAGAGCCTCATCCTACGCTGATATGCTATTTCCGTAAACAAGACATACCTGGGTGTCATACCACAGGTTACCTTTTCGTTGTCACCTCTAAGTCATATTATTATTATTATTATTTTGTCTTTTACGCACAATGCTTTTGTCATAGAATATAATGAGCTTTTGAATTCAGGTGTGAAAATCCACTTTTTGTATACGACATATATATACGTGAATTTTTTTCATCAACTCGATTTCACGTGTATGAATAAAAAAAAATCTTATCAACATTCCGAGTTAGATCATTGGCTATTCTGGTCACTGACAGAATTAACGGTATATAAAAAGATGACTTGAGACGTTAATATAACAATAAATGAAAATATATATTCCTTGTATACGAATTAATTAATTGTAGGATCAACAGGAGGATGAGAATTGCATCGAATAAACGTCGCGTGAAAATTTCATATGCTGAATGCAAGAGGGCTGCAGCACGTAAGAGATAAACGTAATCTATAACGACGACGATTGAACGAGTAGAACAAGAAAAAAAGGCAACACCTACGCGTCTCTTAATGAGTCCTCCCATTTGTAACCGTGTAATGGAAAAATATTACAAACTCAGTCTGCTGGAACGATATTAGCACCATTATCATACATTTTCGTGCATTAGACAGACAAGTTTCGATGAGTCAAGGTAGATCTCCGTTCAAATGACGTCACATGGTCCGGCCTATGTCCGTATATGTATAAACTCTGAGACCCCAAGGTCCGAATGTCCCAATGTGGCTGCGTTCGGTTCATTCGATTCTCAACATATCATGAATTGTCACACTTCGATAATAATTTTCCATAAAATCGGATAATATAAGCTTATTCTCTTCATCAGATCAAACCGGATATCGGATTAATCAAATCTACAAATATCGTGACGTGATAGAATCTTGCGTATCTTCGTCTCGTTTTGTTAGGCGCGTGGTGATTCAATTTCTGTGTCTGCCTGAAGAACCCACACATATTTTTAATACCTACTCAATTTCTGCGTATGATCTATGATTTTTTTCTCTTTTCTTTCTCAAATGTAAAAGCGAGTGAAGATTAAAATTAGTGATCGTTGTACACGTGAATGTGACTTATACGCAGCTGTATAACTGTGAAAGTGGGAGATGGAATGACTCATTCCTAAATTTATATCTATAAAACTACTGAGAGCATCAATACTGATAATTCTGACCTAAGAGAAGGACCGAAAGAATTTTACGGTGAAAGAGAACCTCACGGTATTCCTACACGTTTCTGTACATGTGGGTTTTGAGTATGTACGTTACACACAATATCCACAGGTGTACGTGAATGTACACAATATGCGCTCATTCCCTATTTCGAGCATCATACTATTTGCGGATAGGAAAATACTGAGAGAGAAAAGACTTCGGGATTATGCAATAGTCGTAGTTCAACTATCGGCAAATATGCAGGTAATCACATAGAAATTCTTATCGCAAAATGAACAACTCACGTGCTATCATTGAGAATAATAAATATGTTTGCAGAGTTGGATTTACCTGCATAATGTCACAAAAATATAATTCGAAATTCAACCTTGACAGCAATGGTGAGGTTGATGCAAATTTTCCAGTCGTAAATTTAAGTGTTGGAAAAATTACTGACTGCAGATTCATTTTGCGTCGCATTTGTCGCTTTTTCATTGTACAATACGTATCGATTGATGCTTCTTATGGATCATCAGTGATTGAAAGCAATTTAAACAATTGACATTATTTGACGTTAGTTATTCACTTTAAAGTGTTTCAAATATTTACGATACTTGTGAGTATAATTATTAAACCGAAAAGCAATTGGGAGACAGAGAAAAAAAAACGACACAATCATATTACGTAACTTATTACAGCACGTAACGTAACGTCAAAAATATGTATCGAGAAATTTCGGTTCGCGACTTGTGCTGGCAGGCAAAAAAATAAAAATAAAAAAAAATGAAAAGTTTACGCAAGGCTGACATTGCGAAAAGAAATTAACCGACTTGCACCGCGAACGGGTGAAAATAATATCTGTTGGGATAAAGTGTACTTAATATACTGTATGACGATAACGGTTATGGGTAATTAGCGCAGGTTCATTAACTAAGTGGACAGAGTACACACAAGGGTGTAGCTAGAGGACTTTGTTCTATCCCGATAAGGTCATGTGTGCTGACTGGATAAAATGCACCGAACATGTCTGTTGTGTACAAGTACACCTTGTCCTCGTTGCTTTTCAAATATCTGTTCAAATTTTCCGTATCTTCGAAGATTTTCAGTCACTCCGGTGACTCGATGATCAAATTTTTCATAAATGAATAATTCATCACCTGGATCAGCTTTTTTTGGGTCTCCTATGAAGCAGTCATTGCCTAGACAGCATCTGAATTTTGCGTCACCTTCCATTCCGAACATCGTCAACATAGCGACGTCTTCGTCCTTAGATTTTGCACGTTTTATTCTTTCCTCTCCAACAGTTTTTGTCTTCAGATTCAATTTGTTTGCTAATCTATCGCTAAGCGCGTCTGTCGCCATTTTGTTTCTTTGATTTTTCGTTGTTTTCCTTGTTGTTTATGTTTATCCAATATCACACTAATTCGTATTCATATATAAACTGTTTATTCCTTGTCAAAAAACGATGAGTTTCTTCCTTTTTGTCACAGATCACTTTTCTTTTATCCTGAGGCTAAAAAATTCAAATAAAACACTTACTGATTTTCTCAAATATTTCCAAAATCACGAGAATTGAATCTTAATTTGAATTTCATTTTAATAACGGACTGAGCCTAAGAATTTCGATTGCATGTCATTTTTCGTTATACAAATGTTCGAATCTTTGAATAATATTGTGATCATAAAACACGATAGATCATCAATCCGGCAATTAAGTTCGAGAACAATTGACAGACGTGTATCTTGCCGATAACTTTGCGATAACGCGATGAAGATAGACTCACGTCGCATTTGTTGCATTGGGGGTGTGTGTAACGGTTCGCATGAAAATTACAAGAAAAAAAAAATTTGTAATTAGAAACAATTATCGATCAATCGATAATATTCTGATATCTCAATAAGTAACGCGAACAAATTCTAAATCCTGAAATTTAAAGTCGGATGCGTGTGTGTATTGGTCAGATTAAATCCGTTCTCAGAAAATCGTCTAGAATTGAGAATAGAATTGAAGAAAGACTAAAAAATCGTTCGTGAGTGTCAAAAAAAAAAATGCATCAATCTGATTGGAATTGTGAACAGAGAAAATTGATTATAGTATGATAGACGCCAATTTGAAAAAGTCACGCCTGTCAATTGTTTTTATTTTTTGATTGAATCAATGTCTCGAGGTTTTGAAATATTGTTTTTTTTTTGTTTTTTGTTTCTCTGAGTATTTACAAAATGTAATGAAACACGAGGTTTCTCCGTACGATTGGTATGAAGGCTTACGGACTACTGAGGGCAAAACGCTCCACGACACTGGAGTCACAGGCGGTGGCACGCGCAACTGTCATACACTTTTACAATTCCTATATACACCGTATACTACACACTCCATACTCGTTTTATCTGTGCATGTATATACTTCTGTTGGTACTCGACAACGATAAAATCCTCCTTCTTTGCTCCTATTTTCTTTTCACACGAATGTTATACACACAACACAAGTATTTCGATTCGCGAATTCTGCTTCATGCTTCACTCAAATATGAAAAAAAGAAGATTCTGCACCGAATCCTGAAGACAATTTCGTTCAGAATTGAAGTTTGTTCTTGTTCTTGTTTTTTTTGAGATTGAAAAATGATTCGGTCTCTTTCTTGGCATCATGGGATTGGATGAGGTCTTTAGAATGTAGTTGATTATACGACAGGTATGATGTGATAATAGTAAAGTTGAGTGATGCTGATGTTTTTTTTTTCTTTGTTTCTTTCTGCAATTTCACGAACAAACTAAAATCGCCCACGTATATATGGAAGGTGGATCCATCCGGAATGATGTCATACCTGTGATGCTACGAAACATACAAACGTAAAAGAAACGAACCTCGCGAATTATACCTGCCAGCATTAACTGTGAGTTTTTTTGTTGTTTTTTTTTCATTCTATGCGAAGATGGATAGACGTACATGTACATTGGAGAGGATAAAGAATATATAATAATCGCGCGAATCTTATATAATAGCGTAGTAGTTATAGAACATAATGAAAATAAATCATCCAACCTGTGATGAACGTAGAAAATAACACGGTACAGGTTTTTCGGATATAGTTAAAACGCGATTAAATTTAGTATGTAATTTCATTAATCATATACCTACGTATGTATAACCGAAAATTGAAAGACTAAAATCCACACTGTGAAGTCGAAATTTGTTCTGTTAATCATAGGCAGTTTTAATTGAATCAAAAACGAGGCTCGTGAATCTGCAAAGACATTGAAAGATCTGACAACTATAACTTTTCGAAATCGAAATCTGAGAATTATTGTATTTTTCAATTTTGAAAATGTATCTTTATACTCGTTTAGAGTTGCTGGGTCTTGCGTGATACACTGAAAAAAATGGTGTGTGCGATACAGCAATACAGTTTTTGCTGGTAAATTATAGGCGCTATAGTAAAAAACTTTTGCTGATGCGGAAAATCGAGTAGCTGAATCAGAAAACACTGATTTCTCTGAAGATCATACAAATATGGCTACGGTGTCTTTCCAGTCCAGCTATATTATATAGCAGTTGGAAGCAAAACAGTTTTGTGAATAGAAACAGACTGTAGTCTGTATGCATAGCCCTTATACATCTAGTTAACTTCACCATAGAGTATAGCTGAGAGCCATATCGTTTTGGCGAGATAGCTATACTAACATAGTTGGCGGGACCATAACTGTGGTGCCGAATTTTCTGGAAATGAGCGTTCACACGTCTCGTCAATTCGACCATAGAGTATGGCTGAAATTTTTCCGTTTTGGCTAGACACCCATTCCAATATAGTTCGTGTAGTAATATTGTATTGTTTGAATAGATATGGTAGTTTGCGAACGCTTTCGGCCGGGTGTCAAGAATCGCAACGCGTCTTTAGTCTTATTGCATCTCGCACGGCATCGGCATCGTCCGGCCATGGACAGCGTTTCATAAATAATTTGATATCGGAAAAGTTACTTCTTTATAATTTATTGGATGAACGACCTCTCTCTCAAGGTGTGACGAATAGATAAAGTTTTTTCTATATACGTGGTTGTTCAATTTTATGAATTTTTCAAGATTGGTATAAGTAATCACTTCGAAGTTTAGAAAAATAATGAAAACTGCCCTGAATAACATAATGTGATGTGATATAATGACATTCATTTGACGTATAATAAATGTCGAGAGCTGCAAAAGATTCTGTGTTATAAATATTCAATGAAACTAAGTATAGTTTCTCTGTTTTCCAGGTAAACTTATCCATTTTTGGTACTGTAATTGTCGGGAGAGAGGTATGATAGCGGAAAAAGTTGTATCTGCATGATGGAATGATGCCCCCCGATCTTCCAATCCCACATGAGTGAACACAGGTTTCTAATTTAGCTAATGAAATATGTTTATTGCTTCAAACATTTGAAAATCTCTCATCTGGCCATCCAAACGTTAGATTTGAGCCATTCGAATATTTCTGCCGTGCACAAATTTGTCACCCAATATTGGCAATCAGTTCATCTATACTAGCCACACACTTGCTTGCTACAGCTACACTAGTATGGTTATTGTACCTATAACGCATATAGTAAATGCAGCCATACACTAGTATTGCAAAGATTCACAGTCGCTACGCGAGCTATATGAGTATAGCTGTCACGGCTTCGTGGTAAGCTTGCAGCAACCATACGACCTCAACCATATTTGTATGCGATCTTTAACTTAACTGTATTGTTGTCGCCTATTTACCAATACAATATATCTGGACGAACAAGAATTCTGGCTGTCATCGCTGAACGTTTTTTTCAGTGTAAATTGAGGAACAACGCTCATATCGTTTGATAAATCTACCGTCTTAAGAGGCTGGTTGTGGTCGGTGCTTGAAGTCTAAAACTATCCGAGTCTTAACCAGCGTGGAATGACATCATCCGAAATCACAATCAATATAGAAGCTAATGATTAGCGGCTGTACCGTACCGCGCGACGTCAAGTGTTTACGAACATTTTCAACCGTGCGAAACTGACGGGTATGGAAAATTATATGGTTCCACGTTCTAAGTTTTTCTGTATTTAACTATGTACATACATACATACGAAAAGATGAAGACACCTGTTTTAAGAAGAGTCAACCATGGTCCGTGGTAAAAAGGATCTCTGTCGCAACGTCGCATATCGGCCTACGCAGCCCAATTTACTAATGTAATATTAATGTACTAGAGGTAATTAGGTTCTGGTAGCTTGGATAGTGAAATAATTGAGTAAATTTGAACAGTCTAATTCATAGTAAAGTAGTATAATGACAGTCATGACAGATAGATTTTGTTTCTCTCATTCTTCCTCAATGTTAAAAAAACAACTCCTTCCTTATGATGGGGTTTGACGGTAGATGATGATGACTGGTGAGAAAGAACAATATTTTCAACTAGATCTAACCTAGATTTATTACAAGATTATTCTCGCATTTTCTTTTTCGTGAATAAAGTGCAAACGCAGATAACGACGCTTCGCTACTCGGCATCGTTCAGAAACTGGATCGATTAGAAATCGAAAATAAATACAATACGAAATGTCAAAATATTTACGCTGCATATTCGCGCTCTAATGAAAGAAATGTCTGCTTAATAAGTGGGTCAACAATGCGTTGACTGTTTTTCAAGTCGGAACGTTACAAATAATTGAATTTCATTGCGTTCCATGGTTTTGGTACAATAATAAAATATGTCGTCACAATTTCAATCGTGAGTTTTTCTAAAATCAAATTTCATCCAACACTCAAAAATATTTCTCAATGGATCTCAACGCGCGAGTCAAAATACTTTATGATTGATCATGGCGTTCGAATTCATAATTTCAGTGCCCTAACGCGTCCAATGGGAACCAATAAATAGAAGATACCAAATGTAAAGTGAGAAGTGGGTTTCAACAAAATCCACTAGATGGCGGGCTCTTATAATGAATAATGACGTCACAGCCTGGCGCGAAAAAGAGACCATTTCGAACGTTACACAACTTTGAATGATGTTCGATATTATTATCTTTACTAGTTATTTGAACTTTTCACCCAAATTAACAAATGTAGCTTGAATATGGAGTCTGATTAGGCGTGGGCTGGCGGCAGATTCAAAGACTCGGGTTTGACCCATTAAAAAGACAGTGCAAAATTACGCAATCATGTGTGTAAACTGATAAAAATTGACTAACACCAAGTTAAATGAATTACTGTTTGCGAAAAAAGCTCATTTGAACAGACACCTTCATAAAAGCTTTGCACTAAGTATAACACTTAAAATTTTATTGGATTCTAATTCGATGATAAATCAGTAAGTAATTAATTTACTCGGTAATGGAGAATATTTTTCCTTAATGAAACCAACATCACTCGAATAAGTAACAGTTACATTTTTTAAATTCCGCTTTCGTAGGTATTTCTGTTTGAAGAACACTTGGGATTGAATTTAATTTTCTCGTCTTTTATTTCCACTTTTTTTTTGTCATATCTTCAAGAGTTCTGGGTACATATTAGTTTATGCAAATAATTCATATTACTACGTAGATTAAGTGGGCGTTATTTCAAAGCCTATCTTCCTCCTACGAGAATAAGAAATGAATGAAATTTTTTACATTCTGAATGAGACTTTTTTTTCTAAGAGATATTTCTTGTCTTACTATTAATAAGCTCGTGTAGGCCAGGGGCTTTCGGATTTTGGGTCGATTTATACACGATGTAACATCGCACTGGAAAGATCCTTGAGTAAACTTTATCGATATGCTACTTCTCGCCTGTCGCGATTAGAAAACGAAAAAAAAAACCAATAATGAAACTCAGATAACAAATCCGCGAAAAAAATGATGTCCAATGTTTCAGCACCACGCTGATAAGTCGTCATCATAAATCACGAATCCCATAAAATTCAATCAACCGACTGCACTTTCTTGATCTTTTCTGGTTCATTCACATCCTTGATTACTCAACAACTGGTTCACGTTGGTCGTCCTCCATTTATTCCGCCTGTCACATTTCAAATTAGGATTTACGAACTTCCCACGTTTCGTATCAGGTCCCTCGTGACATAGGTACCATTCTCACTCTGGAATTAGCCCCTCAGGTCGAAAAAATTTCGTCCAACTTTATTCTGACCATCAAAATCTTCCACTGTTGTACAATATATAAAAAAAAAATTGAAATAATACGTCGAAACATTGGGTTGATGACAAACTACAATTTTCCATGCTCCTTCACGAAGCCAATGCGCAATTACTCACAGTCTTCCTACTCATGCCAATAAATACAGCATTTATCTAAATTGTCATGACCGAGTATAAGAGGCGCATTGTTGTCTCTAAAAAATGGGAGTGTCGCTTTGATTTGTGCAGTAGCTCATTTTTCTTTCCAATCTTATCTGAGCAGAGGTTAAATGGTTTCAATTCAGTTGATCCATACCATCGATTCTCCAAACCGTCGGACACGACACATGAGAGTCCTCGTAATTTCCAATGGCGTAAAAAAAAAAACATGCAATAATTTTGCCAGAGGTCTTCGACGTTGAATCTACATGATGTTTTTAATAAACGAGTTCGAATCGCGTGGGGTGAAAAAGGAAGGCTCGTGAATCGAATAGAGTGGCAATTATGCGTCTGGCGCGTGTCTGTTGGTGGCCACGGCAATTTCGAACACACACTTGCGATATACAATCTCGCGATATGTGAACTGGTAATTTGGTACATGATTCACGTCGAATCTGGGTCATATCTGTATCCAAAAACCCGAGGAGTCTGAATATCTGAAGGTCGCAGACCGCGAATCTGCCAAATGTACAACTTCCGGTTTTAATTAAGCAGCGGATTTCGCCTTTTAGGCAAAAATAGGCGACCGAGTGACCGAAAAAAAATGGTCGAATGATGACTGCGGATTGAATCCAATGGTCGATCGGTGTCCGTAGACGCGCAATAATAATTGCTCGTGTCTGGGCCAGAACCTTGACTCGATTACCTTAATAAGAAACGCCAAATACGAGATATCGCGTTTCGTCCTTTCTCGCTCCGTCCCGTATCCCGTTTATATTGAACCGCACGTGCGATACTCTCGGTTCGCAATTACGACAGGATCTCGATTGACCCTCCCATTTGTCAGACACGCGTTTCATATCTATAGTTATGCCCACTCACGTATGTGAGATAAAAGATATCGTTTGACAGGAGGCAATTGTTCGATAGATCGGAGAGTATCGATTCGTTCATTGGCAGGGTCAAATTAAATTGGACATATTTTATTCTTCTAAACTCACCAGCACGGAAGATCTCTCCGCATCCGTCGCAACGGCTCGCGAATTGAGCATCGTAACAGTTGCCGCAGTAGATTTTGTCAACCTTGCTTCCGAACTGTTTGTCGACCAGAGATACCCTGCACTTGTTGCACAGGAAGCAGGCTTCGTGCCAATGCTTGTCCTTGTACGACAGATCCTGAAACAAAAAGAGATTCCAATATCTCATAATCACCAAATTATCATCTTCCATTGCTTCAGGCGACGATGAATGATGTTCGCAGAGTTCGATGTCCGATCAAGACTCGACGTACGAGTTTAATTGAGCGTTAGGTCAAGGGTTAACCGGATTTCTCAAACAGGTTGAAATTGATTGAGTCCATCGTTCATCGTTTATCGCTTGACGCAATCCATTAGACCCAGATGATAAAAAGTTTTGTGAATCAGAGATTCGCGAATAAAAGCAGCAAAGCTTGAACGAAATATGATTGCAAAGGTTCGGTATAATAAGGTGTATATGTAAACGGAAATACGCTTCTGTGAGTCTAAGTACAGTTGAGCCAATACGTACAGCGAAGGCTACATCACCGCGGCTATTTCTAGGAATGACTAATTACAAGTCACTCACCACCAGCCACGTCTGAAAGATACAGCTATTGCGCGTTTGTATTATTTCATAAATCCTAATATCACGGATGGTTAAGACTTGGATCTTTAAAGTCTGAAGAATCCGAATGTAGATCGAATGCTGCGAAATTCGATCCTTTTTTAACTATACCTGTGACTTATTTTTGTACCCGAAAAAGTAAGAGCAAATTATTCTGAATCCACTCTATTGCGAAATGACCGATTTAGAAATCGCAGATGAAAAAAAAAACGTCGATGATCTATGAACTTATCCGCTGGAGGGTTACGTAAGCATGCAGATTTAAATTTTTCAGGTCAAACTTTGATCCTGAAATGACGTAGAGTCTATTGTATGAAATAAGGTAATGCGACATACCTTAGAATCGATGCCGATTATCTTGCTGCATTCCTCGCATCCGTTTGCGAAAACGCTCTCGTAGCACTTGATGCAGTAGGGATGTTCATCCCTGAGGACGTACCGTTGACCGGTCAAAGATTCGTCGCATTGCCAGCAGCAGAAGTGGCCACTGTGCCAGTCCTTGTTCATCGCCTTGGTGAATTCCCCACTGAAAATCAACTGCAACAAGAATGATGAATATGGTAAGTTCAATGAATCAGTAGTGTCGAGGATTAGAAACGACAGTTTAGCCGTTGACATTTCGGCCTTTCGATTCGTCGTAATCTAATTTTCGTCCGAAGGCTGTTTTGAGAATCTACAATGGGTATGCCTTGTTAAGTAGCGCTACCAGACATGATTCAACGGACATGGTAAGCCGCGAATGACGTGGACAAGGACGTTGCGAAGTTACACCAATAATGTCTCCTCAGGGGGTTCAGAACTTCTCCTCACACTTGTTAATCTCACTGATCGTTATGAAAACGTTATTGTTATTCTATACTAGAGTCTTTACAAGTATATCTAGTATTGTTAAATCTAGGACAGACCGAGTGTACGATATTATTTTGCATGTACACCATTTTCTTCGTCTTATGATATAGTCATATTCGCATATTATGTACCTTGGATGAGTGCTGTTGTATGTGCTGGCTGGGTTTCTGTTTACATTATTGGTAAATTATGTTTGAAATGCATTAGGTGAATTCGTATAATGAAGTGATATGAGGATTGAATTGTGTTGAATTTGTTAAGAGATTTCGCGAATTCATTGGATGCCATGATTCCGTTGAATCTAAATTTCCACATTTAGCCAAACTTGGGCTTTCACGCCGCAAGCTCGCTGATCAATTTCAGATAACGGTTCTGGAAGCACTACGAGCGAGTCGCGTGCCGGTCGGAATTGCCTTTCCGTATTAAATCCGGACCGAAATGGACGAGAATTTGGTGGAAAGTTTCGATCCAATTCCGGACAATCGATCAAAAACATGACGCAATACTCGAATCAGTGGCATCGAAAAAAGGTAATGAAAAACAGAACTCGAAAGACAGTATTCCACCGTCAGCCAGCACATACTTATCGATGGCGGAGTCATGGTTGTTATGGGTGCTGTCAACCTCGGTGATCGTGACCTCAGCATTCTGGTCATGACTCTCCCTACGTTTGGTGGTTTTCTTCACTTTGCGAACTTTGCGTTCCGTCGTGGTGTACACTACACTGCTATCTACATCCGCCATTTTTTTTTTGTTTTTTTAAGTATCGAAACCGATAGTCTTCGGGATAATATCACGAAAGTACTGAGCGGTGGTTGGGAAGTATCAAGACTGAATGATTTTTCACGAGTTGATATCGAGGATCGAGACGATCGTCCGGACAGTACTGCGACCCAATAGAGTTTGCGAACTGACTGAAATCTAGGACCCAATCCCTGGCCGTCTCATCATAACCGGGACGCTATTTTCAGCTTTCCGACGACTCCAGAAACCGTGCGGCGTTCCCCTTCTCGTGAACCAGCGGCTGCAGTGTGCCGGGTGCAACTTTTCTATAGACTCGCGATATCTTTCGCGAAATATACCCACGCCGAAATTGCGAGAATGCCCAATGGCGAATACTCCAATCGTTCCGTTATTTTTGGACTCTGAGAACAAACATCACGGCGAACAAACAGTTGAAGATAGACGGATTGTTGTCAATTTAATACCCTAATTAGGCACTGAAACCCAAATACAAAAGTTTCGAGAATGCGCCAGTACTCAAACTATCAAACCTACTAATTGAAGAATTAATCAATTCTCCACGGACCAAATTCTCCGCAGGTCTGTTCCTTCCAAGCTTGCGCAAGTTCCTCTGTCCGGCAAAGCGAGGGGATCCCGAAGATGAAAAGCAAGAATGAGGGAAAATTTTATGATAAATTAAACTAATGGAGGACCTGGCACGTGAATTTTTTCATGTACCTTGTATCATCCGACTGTTTCAGATTCCACCAGAGTTACTGTAGGCAATACCGCGCGCCACGCGCTTCTATTTCTGTGGTCGGCTATGACTAAAAACGAAATGGAATGCGTACCCTCAGTCTCAACACCAGTACGAGTTATAAAAATGTGAAAAACTATCTCAGATTGCTCAAGTTTTCTAAATCCATCGTTATAGTTTGATTAACGGAAAAATGTAAAAAAAAAACCCATCAATTATCAGAGCGGACTCTGGACGTTACCTGAAATTTGATATCTGCAAGAACAGTTCGAATGGAGGATTGCTAAACTGAGCTAGTATGTATAATCCGTAGAATGACTGCGAGTTATTTTTATTAAAGGTTGCGTTGTGTATTCATCGTTCAAAAACGAATACTTCCAATTTTTGGTTGTCGTCATTACTTTGGTTTTGCACACCGAACCAAAGTCTCGATGAAATCGAAAGACAATTGGTATAATCTTTGATTATATCATATATACCGACGAATTTTCCTTTCAAAAACAATTACCTATCTCATGTTCTGTGTTCCCCGAGGCATATAGCTGACAGGTGACATTTGTCTCTGTTCGCACCGCGACGCCTCGAGACGCTTCGAAAGGTGTAGGCGTCGATATCTAATCCCCGTATTACATCAGACGGGAAAACGTTTCGAAGTTAGTATTATTATTTTTTCCATTTTTTTCCTACATAGTGCGGATGGTGGGGGAGAAAAGAAACTGTGAAACGAGCCTGAGAGCCTGAGAGCATCGGTTTGACACTATGCCAAGCAGGTGGTTCACGAGAGATTCAACTAACCATGGAAACCGACCGACGGCAGAGGCGTCGTCGAGAAAATAGAATGGTGGAATAAATAAAGAATACATTCGACACGGAATGTAGGCCGAATTTTTCCGCACATCACCAATGATGCCGTGTTCCGTCGTGTAACGAAACCTTCTAGAAACGATGGATTAAAATTTATTCGTTTTCACACACCGTTTCAGAAATAGAGGAATTACCTCATCAGATATTATGTTTCTTCGAACCGTTTCATTCCCAACTTCATTGAAGTTTCTCCGGCTGCTGTAATCTGAACAGTCTCAACTTTGACCTCTATAGTTTTGAATAAATGAATTATTTCTTCAAATTTTTCATCAATAGCTGGCACAATGTCGGTGTGAAAGTAGCCACTGGCTGCCATAACTGACACAGGTGTAAAGTGAGCCTCGGTAACCGCAAAAATATTGCGGAGGAAGGCAGTAGTTGACGTTTGATATTTCGGGCGACCCCACGCACGGCACATGGCACACGGCACCAACCCTGAGACGATCTGCCGAAGAGCCATGCGAATGTTAAAACGTTTGGTAATATTACGCTTTAACGCGAACCTCGCCTTAATAAATCTTTTTGTTTACGTTGCCTTTTATTCTTGTCCAGTTAAATTAAGGCTGTTGTTAATCATTTCGCGAATTTCAACATGTGTTTAGAGGGCGGGCCGGAAGTCGAAGTGCCTAATTCGTTTAGCGTTGAGTATATGGCTAAACTTATCATGTTACGTCATTGGTTATAATTATCATGTGAGAGGTCGTTTGCTTATTGTGTCTTCAAGAAACGCTGAAAGACGCTTTGCACAGATGTGTCTCTCGTTTTCTCATGGAGGACCGGATTCCCTATCAGCAAATGTTGGGGTAGGCCTGTCCGAGTCATGTCGCAAAACAGATTGCACTGCAGAATATGAAAGAAGAATATATGAAAAAGCCCTACTTCAGATAGAATGGCAATCATAAACCGGAAGAGACATTCAATTTCTCTAAAGAAACCACTGGTGCAGACATTGAAATAATTGATTCAAGACACAAGTTTATCTTGAAGATGAATCTTCAAGAAACCTGGAAAGGCGAATAAATACAAGTGGAAAAATGTATTTTTGTAGGTTAGGGTTAGGATAGGTTAGGCTGCTTAATGGCAGTTTCCTTCACAATCGGTTAGTTTCAAGATAAACTTGCTGCTTGAGGGGGTACATACACCTTAAAATATCGAACAAGTAAAAACTAAGATCGGTTGACCGGTAGATTTTACTTCGTGCATCATAGACGTGCACCATAGATAGCATTCCGGAAAAAAAATTCTTTCCAAAATCATTTGAAAATCATTTGAAAGTCTCAAAAATGACATTCCGTGGGTTTGACATTTTTTTAATTTCAAGGTGTACGTTCCCCCTTGAACAAATGATTCTAATGTTTTTTTTCTTCAGATTTATGATTAGTTTACATACTACAATCTTCTGCTCCTTCAGCATATTATACTAAGGTATTCGCCAGGAGATGGCGAGAGCATAGAGTTTATTTTGAACCAAAAGTTTTCGGTTTGAGAATTGTTTCTAGTATTGATTGATGGGTTTGTGATGAAATTACCCAGAAGGCTTTTTCATTGCCGGTTTCAGGCACGGAGTACTCGATCATTCCCTCTTCGGCATCCTTGAATTCTTCGTCTATCATATCGTCGAGAATTTCGGACTGAGTTTTTCTAATTGAATCACGCCTCTTGACGCCATTTCTGCTTTCATTTTTGTCGTGATCGATGTTGAGGACGTTTTTCATATTCTCGTAATCGCCTTCTTCAGCCTCTTCGAAACTGGATACTCTGATAGGTTGTGTCATTTTGCTAGGTTCTTCTATGGACAAGGAAGGTGCAAATGTCCTGACCCGAATAACGTTCTTCGATTCGTCGACGGAACCGTTGAATCTCTTCTGCCTGAAGGATTTCTTTCGGGAATTATCCCGCGACGACATGTCTCTCCTGCTCTCAGACAGACCGACGGCAATACCGTTGTATTCTTCTTCTTCGTGGGCTTCGTCTTCGTCGCCAGAAATATTTTCGTCAAAGCTGGTTTGAACTTCGACGGAAATACTCTGTCTGCTTTCTGATCTTGACAGATCGCTCTCAGGCGGTGAAGTGTTTGTCCATTCGTCTCGCATAGAATCAAAGTTAACAGTTTGCACTGATATGTCCGACTTTCGTCTTTCCGGATCCTTCCGTCTCCTCAATTTTTTCCCGTTCAAATTTTCCGCCGATTTACTGATCTCGGCATTCTTTGACTTCAGACATGTCCGTTTTCGCAAAATCGTCGTCCCCAATTTCTTCGACTTCTTCCTTCCATCGACTGACGACGCCTCTTGTACCTCAATACTGACGTCTTTAGTCGCGTTTCCGTTTTTGAATCTATGCTCCTTATTTTCGTCCCAAATCTCCGAGGACTGAGACAATATCTCAGTGTCATTGGCCGACCTGGAGATTTCCGAAGTCTGTACAATGTCCGAGGAATGCCTGGAAATGCTTGCCACATCATCGACGGACTTGACGGGCGACACGCTGGACCTCATGAGGTTAAAATCGCTCAATGACGACCCGGCCGATTGGCTAACCACGGAAAGATTGTCGAACGAATTTTTCGTCGGCACATCATTCCCGGAGTCATAATCGAACGAATTTTTTCCTTCGCTCGACGAGGTTGAAGCCGACCTGGACTTCCTCCAGGTCTCGTCTGCCGCAGTGGCGAACGGTATCGGGGTCGGGATTCTTTCGTACTTTTTCGGTGCCGGTAGGCCAAGATTTAGCACCGCCGAATTGACCTCGAGGTCCGAATCGGACACGGAGAAGTTTTGTGCTCCGGGTACCTCGCATGGAGGATCATCCGGTCTGTAGTACGATCCGAAGTTGGAATTCCACTCGTCTCTGGTCTCATAGTCGTTCAAACTGAGTCTTGATTCCGCCCTCGAGTCCCCCAAGATGTCGGCAGTGCTGCAGTCGGACAATGTCCTTTCGTCAAAGTGGCTGTCCAGCGACCTCAACTCGCGTCTGACCTTGAGACTGTACTCGTGAAGGTTTTCCAACTTGTGTCTAACACTTTTTGGCAATTTATTACTCCGGCTGTGGCTGTACGTGCACATGGAATTGAGGGGCGTATGTCTTTCGGATATTTCGGAGTGATAGGAGAGACACGGTGCAGCCGGTCCCAGGGATGGCGTCAAACCGTCGGAAACGTGACGAAGACAAGCCAGCAGTTCAACGACTCCTAGGCACCCGACCAAAACGGACATGAGGAGCCCCATTTTTTGTGAGATTCTTGTCAAAATATTATATATGATTTAGATACCGCCATTTACTTCCAATTTCTATCCCAAGTTGTCCTCGTCGTTTGTTTTCATCATAAAATTAACAAAAAATCTATATTTACACAATTAGTTGAGAATACGTCGCTGACTCGTAGGCGGTACGATGTTGCCCAAACGATTTATCTATTTGTCCTATTTTCGTATGTTATTTCGCGAACTCTTCCAGGTGGAGGGGGCGCCGGATCCAGTCGAGGATGCTGAGTCCGACTCTACGACGGTTCGGATGTTCAGTTGTCCTGAGACACCTGGAGACGATGGGGGTTCTCCCGTTCGGTAGCACCCCGATCCTCGTACGACTTGCAGACATTAATTACCATCGATTACGTCGTCACACTTTGCAACCGAATCGATTATTTCTTTGAATTCAACAGTTTTCAAATTATCGTCGAAACGACTAGACTGATTTCAAGATCAATTTACGGCTGGCATTCGCGACTCGTAAAAAATTTGACGTCACAAGGGTTACATAGTACCAATACCCGCACCCACACTTAATCGTCCCACGTATTATCCAGCTGAAAACTTTATCCTGTTAAATGTTGAGATTGACAATTATCCATCCTGACGGAGGGCGGATAGTACACTGTTTTATTTCATGCGACCAAGACCGAGCGAGATACCGTTTGGCCGTTATGCTGGTTTCGTGGCTTCACCACGCGACAGCTAATGTCTAAAGTTAGACCAAAGTCCCTGGACGCCGATCGTGTCCTTAATGTTCTCATCGATGGCAACGTAATAATCTTTACGTGCCTTGGCACCGGGCTCATTAACTGGCCGATCAAGGTGGACCCCCCCCCCCCCCCCTACTACAATGTTGTTGAAGACTCTTCAAGCTTCTCATATGACCAAAAATGGCGTATCGGTCGACTTTTTACTCTCTGGCGTATAATTCTGTATCCATCACCTGCATTATAGTAAAGTAATAAAATCGTGCCTAGTCGAGTGTTATTTCTGTAGAAAATTTATTGTTAAATTCTAGTGTTACCTCATCAAACTGACGTCACGAGAATCTTTGATACAACAAGTTTTGCGCGCGGTGCAATTCTGGCTGTGGTCCAAAAATTATCGAAACATCGTGCCCGAGGGCCTATTGAACTTAGATATGCTTTATTTTTAAGCCACTCGAATGTTGTAGGTTGTGAAGGTAATGAGAGAAAAAAAAAATGAAAAACAGAAATAGTGGGGATGATAAAATGATCGTTGATTCTATGAGTCAACCGACTCGGTTCCGCCACCCTCTGGAAAATTGGAGGACGTCGACGGTCACCTTCGACTATTATAAGATTCAGAGATATACAAATGGCCAAAATGATGCCGAAGACAGACTAAAGGAGAAAGTAACCTGTAACATCGTTAGAATCAAAGTGGAACCAGCTATGGAACGGAATCTTGTTTTCTTGGCTGTGTAACCAAGTTCGTTATGCAAACATCAAAGTCAACGTCAAAAATAAATCTTCACTCACCGCGCCTTATCGCAGTCAAACAAAAACAATCTAATACACATTAACATGCTTCTTGATATGAAATAATCGTCATCTGGAAGTCCATCTGTTATTCGACGTCTAGACGACGAAATGTCTTCCTGATATACACGTCTTTGAAATAAACTTTTTCCAGTCACTCCAATATTTCTGTACTAGCACTTTAATTTCAACTAATAAAGAAGCTGGAGAGCTTGCGGCGTAAAAATAGCGACAGTTCGTCGATAAGTATAATGACGTTAAGATAATTGGTAGTAAACAAGAGTGTTTTGCATGTTACTGCGAAAGGTCCAATTAATATCCGATCAGAATTAGCCAGCCTCGTTATAGCGGTATTCGTTTAAGGCTTCTTCTTGAGCAAAACGGAACAATGCCAAAGTTATTTTAGCTAGTGACCGTCTGACCGAACCTTGGTCAGACATCGTCTCGTTAGCTCAGCCCACATCCACTATAATAATATACGATGCCATGGTCAACTGCATCAGCATCTTCCTAAGGATATGCAATTATCGTCTTAACCGAGTTTAACAATCCATCAGCTGCGCTGTGCTGCTGATGCACTTCTGAAGAAAGTACCCACAGCAGAGTGGCAACACGTGACCAGAAAGGGGGATCGAAGAACATCAACGCGACGTTAATTAGACCCTCCGAGCTGACTGAAATTCTTTCCCCTTTCTCAATTCCTGTTCCCATACCACTTTCCGTTTCCTCAAGCATTGCCAATGGGTCTCGCGAGTCCAAAAATGGGTCGACCACGCGATGACGTTACCGCCAACACCATCTTAATGCGAGGTGGTGTTTCGGTATATCGGGTGTCTGCGCGTGCGCAGGTAAATTATATCCGACCATCCAATCACCAGAGCGCGGTGGTACGATTTTGTCGACTGAAAGATTTTCCACCGATTTTAAACACCACTCGATAATGTCGTGAGAATATCGATGACCCTCGTTAATGTAGGTTTAATGGACATGACGAATCGCGACAAAAGACTCGGGGTTGGCAACAGGAAATGGTCAAGATCAAAGACCCGGTGGATATTCGCGGCGTTTGAGGCATTCAACCTTTTGGTAGCATGTCTACGTTCCTCAAATTAACGCCGGGTCTCGTAATTAACCGAGTCCATCCAACTATGAGCCTCGAATCATTTCGTGAATTATCGTCGCCTCGTTAATTTTTTAGATTAGGTGCGTACTGTTTCATTTCGTGTCTCGTATACCGCCGGTCGACTGATTGATATCGTCGGGCAAATTACCAAGACCGCGAGTCCCTGAGGTCCTCGGATCAGAATTTCGGATACAAGTGAATTGTCAGACGTTGATTTTGTACAGATCCGACATTTCCGACCTAGTTTCGCCCATTCATCTTGTACCGTTGCAAAATCTTTCGCTATTTCGGTTATTTCTACAACGTGAGAGATTCTATCTCATCGGTCTCGACGGCGTATATAATGCCGTGCCTCGCTGCGCCTTCTCCGCGCGGTACCGTCGTGGCGTGGCTTCTGGGTTGGGGTCGCGTGCAAAATCTTGAGAACCGCAAACTCTTGGGATTTCTACATACACGCGTTTATATTCCACGTTCAACGTATATATAACACTGGCGAGGCGTCGCGACGCCTTCTTTGAGGATCAAGCTACTACACAAACGCCGGTTAATCCACCTTGACGGATCCTCGTTAGTGGTCCGGAGCGGATTCTGGCCATGAGTTATACTTCGAAATATTTAACAATTTTTTTGTTTATTTTCTCGTAATTATTAACGTGATGATTACTTCCGGTTTTACAAAATATGAGATAGAATATTAGCCAGCAACTATTTCGCGGGTTGGTTTTCAAAGAGGTCTGCGTCTATGATCGATCGTACAGCAAACACACGAGAGATACCTACTACATCCTCAGTAAACTTGACTGACTCCAACTACACACATACATAAAACAGATTGTCACACAGTGCGTTCTGGGTTTTTAAAAATAGAAACACTGGTGGAAATTTTAGTGGAAACCGAGAACGAGATTCTTACGTTTGCTTCCAAAGTTCAAACGGAATGAAAAATACTTTGTTCAGGGTGCGATTATGTGATCCGATAGAAAAATTGATATAGTATTTGGAAATGTGTTGGTGAAAATATTGATCACCGATAATTTTATCTATTCACTTTCTGAATGAGGTAAATTCTATTTTTTAGGTATTCGTCGTCTAGTGTCATGTGTTTCACATTTCAGCACTTACCGATTTTCTCAACTTTCGATGATTCGAATTCCGGATATTTTTTCAGACATTAATCAAGAAAATTAATGACCGTACATAAAATTTTATATTCTGTCACGTGGTTGTGTACCTCAACGACAAAATTGGGTCAGAACCGCAAAGTGCTGTAAATATTTTCCTAACAATTATTCCTCTTTATGTTCTCTCCTATTTTTTTATTACAGAATGAATTTTCGCCGATTATAAAAACGGATTGGTTAAGTTTGGTTCTTCGTTGATGACTGGCTCTAATTAAAGACAAGAACTACCGAGACTGGACACGCGGCATTCGTGGTGGGAGCTTTACTGGTGCAGGAAATAGATTAGACACCCCTTTCACCCCGAGGAAATGCTCACACGACGTGTAATCAAGATTGATATCATCAAATCCAGTTTAGAGAACAATTTAAGAAAACCGATTTCTCACACCATTCAAAATGATTCCTTCCTCCTGGGTTGGTTTTGTGGAAAATTTTACTGCCGGAGAAACATTAGAATATTTTCATTGAAAAGTGACAAATGACGATGGAGGATTTACCGTAATTTCAGGATCTATAGTCCAGTCAGTATATCCAAAAAAACGACCTGACCCTCGAAAAATTTCATGGCGCGATTTTCTGGTTCTATGCCCTCGGGCGGGTCACTGGGAGTGTAAATTTCAAATGGCGACCAAATTGAGCTTTTGCTTGTTTTCGGAAAGTGGGTTTTTATTTCGAAAAGAACTGTTTTTCTCAAACAACTCGGCCATTTTTGATTTTAATGAAAAACCGTAGGAACAAAAGTTGTAGGAAATTTGGTTCGCTACAAGTTTTGTCCTCACAATTTTTCTTGTAGGATCGATTTTTTTTTTATTTACACTTAAAAAAAAGGTTCCAAATTCCAAAAATTGCATTGTCTCGTTTATTCTCAACTTTTCAGTTATAATGAATATATCCAAACTTGTAGAGAATCAAATTTCAACAATTTTAGTTTCCATAATTTATTTCCAAAAATCGATATTTTTGGAAATAAACCTGAAAAACGGACCGATTTCGAAATCTTTGTAAAGGGCGGAATATACGAGATAATGCAAAGATTTTGAAATCGGCGGGTTTTTCAGGTTTAATTCCAAAAATATCGATTTTTCGAAAAAAAAATGATGAAAACCAAAAATGTTGGATATTTGATTCTCTACAAGTTTGGTTAATATGCATTATAGCTGAAAAGTTAAGAATAAACGAGATAATGCAATTTTTGGAATTTGGATCGCGTTTCAAGTGTAAATAAAAAAATATCAGTCCTACAAGAAAAATTGTAAGGATCAAACTTGTAGCGAAACAAATTTCCTACAACTTTTGTCCTCACGGTTCTTCGTTAAAATAAAAAATGGTCGAGTCATTTGATAAAAACCGTTTTTTTTTTTCAAAAAAAAAAAACACTTTCCGAAAACAAGCAAAAGCACAATTTGGTCGCCATTTGAAATTTACACTCTCAGTGACCCCCCCGAGGGCATAGAACTAGAAAATCGCGCCATGAAATTTTTCGAGGGTCAAAGTCTACACTGACTCGACTAATCCTTGTTCCACTCATTTGGCTATAGAGAAAAATAGTAAATCGGAGAAAAGTGCAAAGAGGAACAGAAAATTGTACAAATTTGATTCGAACTGGAAAAATATTTTTACGAATAAACATATACGAGGTTATATTACGAAGCAGGTATTTGTGAGTTTTGTTACTTATGCGGCGCAAGGTGCCAAGAAGATTTGCGAGCCAAGAAGATTTTTGGTAACAGATGTTCCGAATTCGCGTAAATTTGTAGAAAATAAAGATAAATAATCTAGGAGTAATATCGTGGGATCTGGAAACCAAATTACTCGAATAATGGAACGTTTGTGTAATCTGGTTCGGTTGCACCTCTGGCGATGAAACTTTATCGATAACCAGATTAGGGGATATAACGTGATTTGATGCAAAATCTCAGGTTTCCCTGGCGCAATCTGCAGCGGCAGGGAGAAGTTGAGCCGTGTCTTCTCCAACCGCTATTTTAGTATTTCTAAATAAAGCTGGACGCGACCCAGTTCTTCCTCCCCTTTACCCGTCTTTCTCTGACTCTCGCCATCAACGCAACATCGCGATTAATAATCGCCTGACATTTTGTTTCGTTGTTATTTTGGCAATTTAATATTTCATACCTCCGAGGTACCCCTTTAATCTTCACAACGCGCGACTATATACTGCCAAACTTTACCCTAACCCAAATATAGTCGTCGGCCTAAAATGATTCCCTCTGAAATTCAATCTTTTTTTTGGCATTTAACGCGTCCCTTCCGGATGGCATTTTAGCATGGTATTTGATGTAACGAATTTTAATCAAGTTTTTAAAGACCGTCGGTGTAGAATTCTCGGTTTTATTCCACACGTAAAATTGTAAAATTTAGCCACGGGAAAGTTTTACCAGTTTCAACTTTTGGTTACAAAGCGAGAAAAAAGAAAATTTATCAGATAATCATTGGAGGAAAATGTCTGTGGGTCAAGTTTAACAATCATATTCAAACGTCTAGAATCTAGATCATTGTTAGAGCTTTCTGAAACTGTACCAAAATTAAAATTGAAATAATGAAAAAGGAAGAAATTATTGAATTATTTATTGACTTTGACGGATTCAAAAACATATAAATATAGTAATAAATGGGCGACTGGTTTTCTATACCCTGAACACGACACGATTGTTATTCGTGGTGGCCACTGATAAAAAACCGGAAGTCAGATAATTTCTGACCTATTAAGAAATTCGAAAATTCTTCATTCTCATTGATTTCAACTGAATTGGTAAAAAAAAAAAAAAACTAATCAAAACCGTGTAAATTTCAAATTTCAAAATGAATCAGACACTAAAATAATTGATCAACATTCCTTATGCTGTTAATTTTTGATTACTTGTACAAAAAAATCAATTTTCGTGATCATTGAATGGATTTTGAACATGTTTTCGAGTACCGATAAATTAGCAGCTTCATTATATTGTCACCATCAGTTCGATAGAATATCAATCACGAAAAGAGTATAATTAGGTCAGAGGGGAATCTAGGGATTTTTTTTTTATACTGTGTTTAGTGTCTAATAGTGCGAATCTGTCGATATGATGAATAGGTATTGTAAATGCACCTGAGAATACGCGAGTATTGATTACTCGCGAAGATCTGAATGGAAGTTATCAACTTTTCGCACTGTGGTTTTCGGCAAGCTCTGAGAATGCTGACTAGCCACTGATTTTAAAAATCGTTCTAGATATACAAAAATCCCCTACTAACTAGCTCGCTTATAGCATGCTGTGAGCTTAATAAATTCCCATAACCTTCGTCAGATGGTAGGAATTCGATATAAATAAATATACATCTTCTTCGAGGATCTCTGTAGCTTAGACTCGGAACTGGAAGACTCGGATTATCAAAACCCACGCCTGAAAATATTTTTTCCATCAATTCCTGACTATTGATCCGAGAAAGATCGAATCGGAGCACCAATAAATGGATCATCATCCTCCAATTACAGGAGCTTTTTGACATCCTTCGCGATCGGCGGCTACCGAATTAAGTAGATGACAAAAATCGCAAAAACATTAGTTTCAAGTTCGTATTGCCCGCCTTGAAAGCGAACTGGGTCATTGCATGGTTCAGATTCTCGGTAACTTATCGTCGTGGCCTGTTCCGTTCGCAGTACAGAAGCAATGCCACTCCATAAAAAGCATACGTCTTACGAAACGGTGTGGTCTCACCTTCGAAAGAAATCAGGCCTTATATCGCAGCCGAACACTCCTTCTACGGACAAATGTATGAAACCGGCTGCCTACACTCAGCCCGATTCAAATCCGATAATGCGATATCAGCGCCAGTGTGAATAGCTCGAAGCGAAAAGCTCGCGAACCAACAGACAGTCTCGAGCGGAGTAGAGATCTACCAGAATTCAAGATCAACGGAGCTTTCAGAGCTTTAGCTGGTAAGATCGAGATCCTAGACGACGGACGTCGGTAAAACAGAACCAGCGACGCGTCTCAGTCGGTATTCGGAGAAACTGTTTTTATTTACCAACTGAGACTGACCACTTGTTGATTGTATCGTGTGTTTTTGGATTTTACAGGAGTTATAAGAGTGATAAGACGATGACGTACCTCGTCGCAGGCGGCACATCTTCCTTTTAATCGTTCGGCGTAATGTCTTTCGCAGTAAACTGCATCGTTGTAAACACAGTAGGCCAAGTCAACTAGAAGTTCTCTGCACTCGACGCATTGGAAGCATGCTGGGTGATAAAGTTCGCCCAATTTTCCGGCGGAAACGACCAGGGTACCGTACTTCAAACTCTCGTGACAGCCAGCGCAGTTCTGAAGTGGAAGAAGAAAAAAAAACATATGAGGAACGTTAGCGAATTTGGCGATAGAACTTTGAGATTTGTATTTTGGGCGCGTGAATCAATTTCTTTGAATTCGTGATCTATGATACCGATTTTTTCCAAATAATAATTCTTCTTTGAAGTGTGTTGACAAAGGAGTTGTGGTTACATAGGTATATGCTACAAACAACTACATCCGCATCAATCATCCGGAATTGTTAAACCTTACGCGGTATATCTCAAGCATAATTTTGTGTTACTCAAAGATTACCAACGACGAGGTAAACATCTGACCTCTCCAACGTCTAGGCTCACGAATTGACCGGTCCAATTTTAACCCAGATACTATTAGCTCGGATCAAAAAACAACGCAGCATGGGTCTACCGAAGCTAGTGAATGACAAAAAATCTATCTTTGGAGCTGCACACTAATCCCAAAGACACTGTTATCATAAATCTGGTCTGAGATTGAAGATTCACGGTCAAGTTCAGTATTGCACAATGATGAAGTGACTTGAAGAGATTGTGAAATTCCACAGACCCGGAAACTCGATAAATCGTATCCAGTTTGTTTTCTCTCATTCCACAGACAAGGTTCCTCAGAATTTAGTCTGAGAAGTCTCAGTGTCTGGTGAGCTAAGGTTTTTCTCTATGGATGAAATTGATCCAAAAATACTTACGGCTCCTTTATCGAGTACTTCCTGGACGGTACCGATATCGAGAGCTATTTCATTTCTGGCAGCCATGAAGTCATCGGCACTTGTATAATGCTCAGTGGCTAGATGTCGACAGTATGCTTTGGCCAAATCCTGTTTTGGCAGCTGTGTAGCCAGCTGACGATCCCTGTATCTTTCTCCAGGTGTTCCTAATCTCGGTACAGATATTTCGGGAAGCATGGAAAAGTACTCTTCAATCTGAAATTATAAAATATGATATATCGTCTGACTGAAAGATACATCGATTTTTAATTCTTGGCGACCGCAATATGTGCCAAAAATATGTCAACATAAAAACAAATTTATTCAAGTATCTCAAATTTTTCTAGTAGGTATAATAAACGTTTTACTGCCAGATGTGGTTTTTTGAGCCGGGATTCAAGTTTTATGTATAAACTAACGGAAGACTGACTAATCGAAGCTCGGATTAGCGAATTCAAGAACATGAATATCTGAATCTCGGTAAGATTGCAAATGGATTGCGAAATATTGTTTCTGCGTAGAATATAAATTATAGGTTAACACACGCGGCTATGCTATAAGTAGGTCGGAAAAGTGCAGACCAACCTTAATTGAAAATCGTGATCGTAAATGTATATCGTGTACATAGATACATAGATACCGTTACGCGAAGCAACCGCAGGCCGATGATGCAGGCGGTAAAAACCGGTAGTAAAATTTAATTTAAGCAGTAAAACAGGCTTACATATAATAAAACAGTGCAACGTGTACGTGTATAACGGGCGTTAAAAGACTGGGCGACATGTGTTCATGTATTTCCGAATTGCGCGATTAGTTATGAAATCCGTTCAA
Source organism: Euura saliciscinereae (assembly GCA_018420115.1). NCBI lineage: Eukaryota > Metazoa > Arthropoda > Insecta > Hymenoptera > Tenthredinidae > Euura > Euura saliciscinereae. The sequence goes on along the minus strand of JAFFZH010015234.1, from coordinate 77,467 downwards.
ACTTCAAGTCTTTCTGGATATATTGAACTCTGGCATCGAGCCACGGCGCATAGATTGAATCAGTGAACACCGTAATTTATCGATTCTTTCATATTTGTTTTTCGATCCCATTAGCCAGGGGTCAAGGATGAGACGCACCTATATCCACGTAGCGAACACGTGGAAATTCGACCCTTTTTATTTTCATGTCACATGGGATGATTTTTGTATTGAACGTTCTATACGGATAATGACGAAGGAGAGTTTTATTACCTTGTGGGATGGAAGACCTGGCGGGGCCCAGGCGAGGCCCAATTCTCTTGGATCGCAGGCGACAGATCCACTGGCCCCATCGCCTTTGAGTCCCAATCGAGATCTGACGGAGACCCATTCCTCGTGACAAACGTCGTGGGCTTCCCTTGGACACTTGCAAGTGGAACAGTTTTTCCTGAAAGAATAAAAAAAGCGACTGTCAGCACTAGAAGAGCAAATGAATCAAATCACTCTTTTGTTATTCTGTAAAAATTAGGCACCTGTCTACGTCCTGATTCGAGATTGATTGACTGTAAAAATAGGAACTGGTGTAATTTGTTCGGCCTTAAAATGATCGTAACGATCAGTCATAAAGATCGGAGGGTGGAACGAGGTCCCTGAATGATGGAAAATGCGACGATAGCACGGAGCATGTGATTCTGTTTAACTAGACGTTAAATGAGAATTACTTGTGAATGAGAGTTCGGGAAGGTGATAACGTTTGTCTTTCCTCTTAATTAAGTCTCTCCTAAAGACCCGGAGAATTCTAATAAAACTTCACTGCTCTTTACGGGGTTGAATGATGTTGGCAAGTCCCTGCAATAACACCAAGGTGCAGACTCGAAGAGATATTCCAATGACGATCTTTTATGTCAGGCTAAAACAGGCCTGATAAATTACCGTGACTCAACGTCTTCGATAGAATCCACCCTCATTCGGGAATTTGGGTGAAAAGCATGAAACGTCGATTTCTATTGATTCTAATCTTGACGGATTTTCAAATATCGATTGCAGATTTCTATGAAAGCAGAGCGGACCGTATCGTTCGTGTCGGTTATCGTTTGCCAATATGCCAGATGCACCGGGTCTCGCCTATCAGGTTGTTTGCGGGGTGGCGCACCCCGACCGGAAGAGTGGGTCGATGTTCAAAGCTCAGTTGCTGATGCAAGGACACCTTGCAATTTTTCCTCAGCCAATATGATAGCTACAGTAAATTCCTTCCGGCGAGAATGATGAACGCAACTCAATCACACTATCAAGCTGCGCCTGTCTTTCTTTCCCGAACTGTCAAATCATTTTTTATTCCAGAGAATATAGTGGCTCGGTTGTATGTACTGACATTTTGGTGGAAAAAGTAAGCGGTATAAAAGTCGGATTTTTTACCGTCAGAGATTTATATTTCTGTCCGACTAATAAACCGGAGGAAGACTACGTGTTCGTAATAAGTTGTCGACCAGCAAGAAAGACGTCGTACTTTCATCCATCACGTCTCATTGCCAGCTGGCACATCTCGTTAGGCAAAAGAAATGAAGAAGACCGCGGCTATCGCGTAATCTGGACTAAATCAACACTGGAGATCTATCTCTAGGGATCACTGATATGCAAGAGTCTCCCCACGAGTACCGATCGATACCTTCATCCGAGCTAAAGTGGAGTTGCTTTTATTTTTTTTATTCATTCTTTTGTTTTTTGTTTATAAAAAACGATAAATGTCAGGATTTTTTCTTCAAAGGCAGTAACGCCATTAATTTTCAACTGAAATGTCAGACGGTGCTGATTTTCTAATGCTATTATCTCTACCCTTTTTTTTATCATGTAAAATACGTTTCACCTATTACTGACATTTTACGATCCGGTTCCAACTGTCAACTCTTTATTACAAGCTCAAAAAGTGGCGCTGGAGTTGGTACACGAATATTATACTAATGAGGTCTTCGCACATATCCGTGGACAGACACCTTGTTAGCCACGCTGGACACACGTTTTATGTCCAGACGTCATTTTTTCCTGAAGGAAAAAAAAGAAGGTGGAAGGAAAAAAACGAGTGACGGGTTTCTTGCAGCTATTGGAAAGAGGCGTGCGTTATTGATCATTATCGCATATCTTCCTTGACGGATCCCTGCGGTATTGAATTTTCTGCACAATTTGATTTTCCTTTTTTTTTTTGTAAGACTTGTAGGGATCTAATTAAAACGAAATTTAAAAATATCGTTGTATCGTACATATAAGAATAGATGATAATTTGTTAGTTAATTGGGAATCGGTGTCTCTCTAAACTTTGAACCGTGAATTTTTTCTGGAGAAACTTCGTAAAAGCGTTAATAACACAAGTTGGCGGATTGTCACCGTCCAAAAATACATAAATAACATTCTCAGTCTTTTTATTTATCGCGATTCGACGTAGGAATGCAAGAGAGCAAAAAAAAAAGGTTCAATGTAAATATAACTTTGGCTGATAGACTGGGTTTGAGATCAGACAGATATTAATATACATTCTTGATGTGAAAAATGGTCCTGAAAAATGCTCTCAATTTGTGAAACGTGAGGCTTTTGTATAATTACTCCATTAGTTTTTTTCATCCTTCTCATTCTTCAATAACATCTATTCTATTTAAATCCAAGGAGGAAGTCACCAGCTCACTCTTTGCTAAATGGTGGCAATTAGATTTACATACGTATACCGACAACGAGATCTATAACTGCTACCCCAACTGCGCATTTATAATGTCTCCTTCCCCACTGAAGGTTGATATAAAACAATGAGAAATAGCCCATCATTCCACGAATTAGATTTCAGATCCACTTTCAGCTGAAAGTCAATTACGATATAAGCATTGTACCAAAATAATGGGGGGCAATGCCGACTGATAGACCTGTTCGATTCTTCTCAATCTGTCTGATTCTTATTTTGAAAAAATCCTGCTACGCGATTTCGCCCCTTGAATGTCCTCAAGCTCTTCCCAATGTACCTAACGACGTCCCTGGAGGATGTGAAAGTACCTGGTTCAGAACCCTCGTCAGGGTATCGAATCGCTTACTCAAGGAGGAATTCGAAGGTATACCATTTGATGAAAAAAATGATCGGATGAAGCTAGTCCAAAGACTGAAAGTGAAACGAGATGATCAGCAACCTGGTGTTCAATGACGTAGCTACTCAATTCTTAGCGGATTTGGTTATTCACACAAAGCTGAAGGGACAAACCCAAGGGGAAAAAACACTCTTCGCAATTGTCGTTAAATTTTTTTTTCGTTTTGTTACTACAATCAATAAAAAGCGCACACAACACAAAACTCATCGTCATATCCAATTTACCTAACGATAAGTTCGAACAGTTCGAACTGATCGAAGACTTTGCAGTAGAGATGAAGAACCCTGACACAAGCCCACCGCATCCCAGGCCATGGGGCGAGGCTGAGATCGAGTCCGTCTTCTAACGGACATTTTCCTATGGTAAAACCTCTTCTGAGTTCGGCTCCGGACAGGGTAGGATACCGGTGCTTCCTGTCCAACATCGGGTTCCTTTTTCCTCTTGGAAATTCAATGGACGAACCCATCAGCCCCCTCTTTATCTCCGCCCCAGACAGCGTCGGATATCTTTCTCTCTTCTCGAGCGAGTTCGATTTCCGGTAAAGATCCTTTTCTGGTACAGAGGGACACCGCGCCCTCATATCGCCAACCTTCTGCTGCTGCGGGGGACTGGTTGGCCTCTTCGGCTCCGGGATCCTGACGCGTATACCCTGGGGTTCTGCCCCAGGGGACGTCACGCAGTAGACCCTGACCTCCGTCTTCGGCCCATCCTGGTTCGGCCCTTTGGGGCTCATCTTAGCCCCAGCCGGACCAGCCAGAAGGGTTGGCGTCGTATGACGCCTTCGCAGTCGACCGTTCAGCGTGAGATTTTGATCATTTTTATTCTTTAAAGTCACTCGATGTATCGCACTGAATTTTACAGTTCCTTCGATTGTTCTTTCGACGTCACCTTTTCACATTGTGTTTTATTCGTTGACTAAATTTCAAGACAGTAGATTTTCTTTTCTTCTTCACGGATTGGCGGTGTTCTCGTTTCGATGGGTTTGATTTCGATCTGAAATATTTTACGTACATGATTGATATAAAGTATGATTTGGTATAACGATGAAGCTGTAACTCCGACATATGAACTAGGCCTATACTTGTTTATGTGTTTAGACCATTGATCGAATCGACTGCAACGTGGTATGAGTAAGCGGAACCCGAGTTCTCGTTTGATATAAAATTACAGTATATTTTGAGGTCTGACTACCCATGATTTATCTATGATTTCGGTTTATTATCATTGGCGGTGCGTGATAAAAACATTTATTTATTATCACTCCGGTAACGCGACTCTGATTCTCTCAAGGGGAAATCACACTGAAAATTCCCAATCTTAGATCATGAAAGATATCACGTGATCTAGGATTCATAATTTTGTAAAAGACGTGATAAGATCTGAAATATTTGTCTCACATCGAACGAGGAATGAGAATTTATTATAATAATCCACGAATTTCTCAGGGACAAATAATAACCGATGAAGAAACCTTCATGGTATTCCGGTAGCACCCTGAACCCAGCAGGTTCGTCGTTGTGGCTGGCATCGCGCATACCGGGGCCCAGTCGTTGTGTCAGGGTTAACCGAATAAAATTGGAGTGCTCGGCGTTGTAGCTTCCAAGATAAGTCTGATAAATCTGACAATATAGATTAGAAAAAAAAATTAGGAACGTCATTCCTAGCACACAACGTGACCTCGGTTGATCCCTGCGATCATACATGAACTTTGATCTGTCTAATACGTGATCTGTTTCATAAGGGATGAATGAAGCTATAGCAGAATCATTTATCTTCAAGTTCGTACAATACATTTTTACGGCACAGGCATAAAAAAGTCACTTTTTGACGCCTGTTTTCGATCCGGCAAGTGGCACTTTATACCGCTAAGTTCAAAGTTGTGGTATAAAGTTTTTATTCCGCAACTTTGATGCGCAGTTCGAAGTGCGCATGTCAAAGTTGCGGAATAAAGTCTTTATACCGCAGGTTACCCGCTCTCTACTACCTTTTACAGCAGCTCCTATACGCAGTTCGTGCGGAACTCAATTGGCGTCAAAGTGACTATTAATGCCTTTTCCGTAAAAAATATTGTATGGGGCGCGCGCAGAAAGTAACTGTTCGGCAAGGTTATGTTTTTAGTACTCGCCGTTGCTTTACAAGGCTCGCCAGGTAAAACCCACGGCTCGTACGAAAAACATAACCTTGCCGAATAAACAGTTACTTTCTGCGCATGCCACATAAATATCTATTGTTTCCGATGACCTTAAAGAGATTTTTTATCTCCTGCCTCATCTTGGACGTCGCAGTTATATCGAGAATGTCAAGCTGTGAGGACAGTCTATATCCAATTGACCGTTTCAAGCTTATTAGTATTTTCATCATACTTATTTGACGGATCCCTTGTTTCTTTGCCTCCACAAAAAAAAAGTTTGTTTTACTTGGCTCTATATTCGTTTAATTCATTCGTCTCTGTCTATTCGTAACGGATTTCACGGTGTTATATTAGTTTGTTTTAATTACATAAATGCGCCGAAACGTCGAACCTACCGCGTCTTCACGTTTTTGATTTAGGAAATACGGAAATATTTTGACATTAGTCAATTTTTTAAGTTCAATTAAGATTTATAAAAATGATTTCATGACTGCAATTAAAATATTTTAATTGAACTTCATAAATTGACTTTTGTCGAAAATTTTGTATGTTTCTTGAATTAAAAATGTGACAAACTTGAAAGAAAAGAGAAAGAAAACTGTTTTAGTCTCTGCTTACGAAATGATTTGAAAACTGAAGCATCCAGCTAATTTTGTAGGTATAGGGTTGAAATATGATTGAAAAATTATCTCACGACGGGTCAAGTTAATAATTTTCAATGTACATGAGTTATCGACTTTCCTGCAATTCGTATACAGTGTTTGGAGTTAATATTTGTGGGCAATATTGGTAGTGATCATAGGCATCGACTAATGGCTATTAATTAGATAAATGGCCGACTTACTAAGAGGCATAATGGTCATCGTTTAAAATAGCCGCATGGATAAAGCGCAATTTCACGTTATTCTATTTTCGTCTATTTTATTATATATATACACGTGTACAAAAGCTTAAGGTGAGCAAAAACTTCAACGTGTGAGTGACGTTGGATTTCATCCTCTTCACCTCTTCTAGGTATCGACAAGGGTGACGCGGTTTCTTTAATGGACTTTATTCTTGTCTTCAACTTTTTTTTCTTTCAATCCAACTCTCCAACGTTATACAATTTATTCACATTATCTTCAAGCTAGTCGTCATCATCGTTCTAAAAGTAACGAAGTAAAATAAATTGTCTAGTTATTTACGAACAATGCGAGTGAAATCGACAATTAGTATCGTGTTTATTGTTACACCGCGATATTTTATTCGACGTGAGTGAGAGGCTTCGATAATAAAAAATTACCTCTAACAGTAAAAAAAAAAACTTGCACAGTTCAGTCTAGTACCCCTCAACTAGAAGAGTAGTTTGACAAAGTCGTTCATTATAGTATCAATGATAAAATCTGCATAATAAATAAATGGCGACAAGAGGAGAAAAAAACGCCATCCGTGATATTCTTCGAATGCTAATTCGCAGGTGGTATAACCTGGCGATAACACAAGCCTATGATCACATGTATATTCAAAGAACCACGATTCGAGAATAAGAATTTCAAAAGAGGCGGTAAAACTTCTAGTACAGTGATGCATTAGTTTAGAATTAATTTAGATTCATGACCATTTTCTCTGAATGAAAATTGCACGGTCGATTATTTACCCAAAGGATTGTGAGTATTGAAAACTAATTTCGAGTCTGACTCATTGTTTGTGATTCAGACATGAAAAATTTGGACTTTGATGGTTGAGTGGGAAAATCATTGCCGATGGTTGAGTAAATTAAAATGCATCCTGTTGTTACTGGCTATCTTTGTGAGACGGCACGCGACCGGCTGAGATAACACAAACAAAACAAATCTTGTAACGTGACCGGAGTATTCCGAACGATTTTCACAATATTAGCGAATATAACAGTAGAATGAGTAAATAGAAATGAATGAACGAGACGCTTTGACGTAGTCGCACACAGTTTAGTTTGTATTCGATGATCCTTCGAAGCACCTTACGACTATACGTGGATCCTTACGACTATACGTGGAAAACAAAAAGAAAGTAAAAAGTTACTGTAGGTATACCAAGCGGGGGAGATGAAAGATTGATAATTACCCGATTAGGTATCGATTGACTCGAGTGTAAATATACACTGATAAAGTAAATGGATTTTCCAAAGCGGAATCAATCTCCTTTTATTACTCGATTCAAATTACATGTATTGAACAAAAATGGGTTCGAAACTAGTCCAAAAACCAAATCATCAATTTCATTGGCATTTTTGAATTTCAATCAAACTTCTTTCATTCCTGATTGATCAATTAATAAACTATTGAATATTGATACAAAAATAATCGATCAACTTTGTACACAATTTTTTGTGTTTCATTGAAGCTTCAGACACGTCAGTCTCGATGGAAGCTGAACAAACTGTGACGATAGAAGCGAAAAAGGGAGGAAACCGGAAGTGAGATATTCTGAAACAGGAAAAGTAGTGGCGAACGTTTTTGTTTGAAAAATTGTTCTCGAACTAAAATTGTTATTGCTGTCAATGAAAATGGAAATCTCAAGAGGTCTGTAGTGTATCTTGACGATTCAGACAATATAAAAAATCCAAACCCTTAAAAGTTATGAAATAAAATTCAAAATGGCCTGAAATTAAGAGCCTTTCTTTCGATGACGTTCACCCACATGGTGTTATCGGTTGCATAAGAATACCCTTAATACGAACCTAATCTAAGCATATGGAATCTGAAATTCAAAGGTTTGATCAATCAAAGTGTAAAAAAGGGGGTTTCACAAAATCTACTCAAGTCTGAACTAAAATTAGCTCTCATATTATTTTGAATCCCAGAAGAGAAAACAAAAAAAACACGTTTTCTGGAATACTAAATTTTCTACCGTGTAATATTTTCTGTCACAGATATTAAACCGTATCAATCATCCTTTCGCACAAATAAACTACAGAAATTAATTAAGTTAAATTTCTCCGTTTCCATCGCGACAATTTTATCGCGTTTCAGCGGAGGCTTTGGGTAAATTGGAAAATAACCGATGGGGCGTGATATATGGATTCATTATTACGGACTGACCCTCATCGCGTGATTTTTTTTGTCTTTCCACTCGCCGAGCCACATATGGCGTCGAAATAAAATCCTACTATCAAGATTTCTAGCCGTCTATAGAGGGCTTTTGATACTCTATGCCAAACCGCCGCGAGTTAATTCTAAAAATTATGACCGCTACGATTAACGAGGTTAATTATAAAACAAAACGTTCGCCTTTACTTTACGTTACTCGACTATAACAGCGTGTAGCTATTTCGTCAACCAGTTTGCAAGCCGAAGATTTATTTACCATCATACTGGCTACAGATTATCGTCTAGCAAAATCTCTCTCTTAGCCAATGCTTCGAGATGCACAGTTTCTCAATTCTATAATTTTCCTGTAATTTTTGTTTTTTATCACAAGAAATACGACGACATCACATTTTCCCGCGGTTTATCGGAAAGTTAAAGTTTCCTCATGAAACGATCTTATTATTAGAATATTACGTGGATGAATAATATTTTCTATACGTCCTTAAGTAGAGTGTACTCGATATATAGACACCTACTCAACGTACAAGGTGCAAGATCAAAAGTGTGTATATATCTACTTATGACGCGTGGAGAACAGAGTTTCAATTAACACGGTTATATATATGCGACACGCAGATCTAGATACACAAATGAGACAATTGAACGAAACCGAAGATGCATTCCGTAGCAGAAACTAAATGTCTTGAACAATGCAAAAAAATAAAAGAGAAGTAAAAAAAAAACTCGGACTTGAAAACATCCATACGCAAGCACTTGTGCAAATATCAGCTGTTCGTTTGAAAAAAAAACCTGGCTCAAACAAGACCATCAATCAATACACTATACGACGAATCACTTATTCGTTTATTATGTCCCACAACGTACGAAACACAAAAATTACAAACAATTAAACGATCCTATTAAAAAAAAAAAATGACTGAATGAAGAAATCGATTGGCTTGATAGATATTAATCGTTGTGTACCAATGTGTGAAGAATACAGACGCTAAGAACAACTTATTTCATTACAACACTCGCAACAACGAGAAAAGGGTAGAACGGAGATCCGAAGAGTCTGCATAATGTTCTGAATGAACTGTCACACTACATCACTTGGTTACAGTCGTGATCAGTTTCTTACGACTATGCGATTTTTCCTCGATTATATTAACACTGTTCTTAGTTTTCTTATTAATCCTTCTTTTTTCAATGCGTTGCGGTAAAGACGTTACGTAGTTAGCAATTTACCCGTTCAGCTAACGACTTGTCACTTTTTTTCTTTTGCCGAGGCTAAGGTGCGCGTCGGGAGTGCATCCGCAGGAGAGGCATGATTCAAACTGGCGCCATGACGCGCGGACTTACTCGGCTACGCTCGAGGTACGTCGGCGTTACTCGGCGACGATAAAATACACGGTGTTCGGAAAAAATATAAACTAGTCACTCGCAATTGCGCGCAGGCGCGGTAAACTTACGGTCAATTCTTGTTCGATGATCCGAAATTACTGATATCATCGTCCGTACAGGAAACGGAAATTTTTGTTCACTTTCAATTTTTGTCGGATTCGCTGATGGTTCAACGAAACATTTCGTTTGAAGTGTTTGAAGAGCTCGGTGATTTTGATCTGGTGCTTGAACAGAGGTAAGTATTTCGCAAGCGTGTATTCGAGCATGAGGATTTGACACGGTGATTATTTCGCCACGATACTTGTATGTATGGCAATGGCGAGGCATGGGTTAAGACCGATTCATTCTACAAGTTGCTTAACGCATTTTATTCCAATGTGGACGTGTAGGGTTGCCTGTTATATGAAACTGTTATTCGGCTCATCTTACGAGCCAAGGCTAATCGTGAGCATGAGAATTATTACATTTTTTTCACACTCAGCGTACTGGAATAGACAGAGAAAAATCTGTACGTAGATTTCAGACGTGACACTTAGAGGAAATGTACTCAAATAAAAGAATTCCATTTTTCAATACCTCCTCGACATCTTTCACCCTATTTTTACCGATATCTCGCTTCCAGTCGATCCCACGTAAAAAATGATCACCACTACTTTTGAAGCTCGCAAAATTGTCTACCAAAAAAGTTATTACAGTATTTCGCGTAGAATTGACCGTTGAAAAGATATTCAGCCTTGAAAGTCAGGACATTTTGGAAAATCTCCTGAATGATTTCAAACTCATTTTCGTCGATATCTCCTTTCCATTTACTCCGACGTAAAAAATGATTCAGACTAATTTTGAAGATCGCAAAATGGTCTACAAAAAATGTCATTACAGTATTTCGCGTAGAATCGACCGTTCGAAAGATACACAGGCTTAAATATCGAGGACTTCATGACGCACAAAATGCGTCAATGAACACTGAAAAGGGGTTGATTTCGTATGACGTGAAATTCTTAGAGAAGGAAATGGGCATACTCGACTTTCAGTTTTCTCAATCGAAGTAAAAAAAAAATAAGAAAAACTTGGATAATACTTGTAGAAAGTGGAATCAATCCTTACGATGGTATAACGTAGCTAATTTGTAGGCCAATTGGGTACCAATCAGCAACCTTAACATGGTTTAACCTACCCTGGCTAAAGTCAAGAAACTTTTCAAACGCGTCCGACCCAGATAACGTTCTGCATATCTAATAAATCCATCGCTAGAGTTCGTAGCTCTTAGATAATCGTCCGTAGTAAACGCAACGACGACATCAATGCGGATTGGAAAGCGAGAGTGAATCGATTATCGCCGCCAATGGACGAAGACGATGTGAGCCAAAAAAAGAAACACATTTTTTCACAGAAATCCAGGAAATGCAATACCACGTACGACTCTGACGTTGCCAAACGAAGAAAACTGCGCAGAAAGTTTACCATCGGTGCAAAATTCTACGGAAGACATTTTCTGACGAAGCTGACACGAAGGTGACAAAAGCTTGGCAAGAATTAGGAGCTTTTATTCCTTCAAGATCCTAAAGCCCCGTGTTTTAACACGTACACGACATGTTTTCGTAAACATATCATTTGTGCACCTCGTAAGGAAAATTCATCTTTGCCAAACGTCGAATCGAAAAAGCTCTCGTTTTAGCATAATCTGAGCGAGAAATAGTGGCGATAAAATCGGAAGTGCGGTTATATTGGGGTAAAACCGAGTTAATTCCTAGGCCAAGTCGACTCTCTCGGTTTAGATTGCGTTGGATGACTTGAGTCATGACGTATCATTACGCTCATCCGTCATTTCGGACGGTTTAGAGCCGGGTTCCAACTACGAAAACCTATTCTAGTCCACCCAGAATGACCTAATAAACTTTATATTTGGCGTAAGGCGAGCCACGCGGTTCCTAGGAACGCAAAACCGCGTTACACACCGGTACCGAATACACAAACAAATAAGCTAAGGTTAGGGTAGGGTAACGAAAATCGGCATCACGGTCACACCTAACTTTGAGTAATTGGCACTCTCAGGATACATAAACCGTGTAAGCAATTCATCTCTAAATTGAAAAAAGCGAAACGATATATTTCAGAGAGATGTTGCTGATGCAAATTCACCAAGACAAGCATTTTGTTTTCATTTGGTATACTTGGAAACTTCAACTCGAGGCATTTGGAACGCGGTAAGATGAGAATAATGAGTTTAATTATTTTGGTTGAAAACGAAATTAGACGGACGACTCATTGCCGTGATGTAGGATGCAGCGTGTCAGGTGTGTAGCATGGAGAAATCTTAGTTTTGTATAATTATAGCGATTACTGAATGAAGCAACTTGACTCCGACAAGAGGCCTGGCCTTACCTTGGACGTCATCTTCCGCGTTGCTTTTATAGCAATAGAGAGTTCAAGAAGAAGCCCATATTAGGTAACGTGGCGATATACGTAATTTTTTTATATTAATTGAGGGAACCAGTACAGCGTGATTCAACAAATTCTAAATACTCCAGAAATCATTGATATATCCTATTCAAAGTTCATTAGACATCGAAAAATGGACTTGTTTAGAATCATTTTCTTCGGGGAGACCAAGAAAAAAAATCCTGTGATAAGTTATGTTCAGTTATCGAAATTTGGCGACAATCTAGTCACTCTTTTGCCGATAACTTGGTCCAAAAATTTTTGTTTTCAATTTCCCTAATTCACACGATGAAGGATTGCTCTCTGAAGAAAATGAGACGTTGAGAGACATAATCGGATCAACCTTGTGCCTGAAACCTTACGACAAGTTATTTTTGAAAAAGTCCATTTTTCGATGTGTAATGAACTTTGGATAAGATATTAATGATTTTTGGAGTATGGAAAATTTGAAAATGTGAAATATCCGCGTTCCAAACTTTTCTCTTTGTGTGATTCGCAACTATGACAGAGTGTACCATCGACAGAATTCTTACGTATACCACGTTTTGTTGCTATTTTCAGTTTCTTTGAAATTTACACTCTGCCTTTGTCATGCGGAAAACATTATTTTTGGCTTAGTATCTTAGTCATCGTGAACTGAGCTCACGAGGGCGAGAGGCTAACGCAAACCACGGTACCAAAATTGCAAATACATACAAATCAACTCCTTCTCTGTATACTTCGGAGTGAAATTCGTTGCGATACTTCGATAAGAGCACCTGGTAAAATCTGAAACACGTTCGAGCTACGTATTGCTTGGCAGAACGGATGACTGTAATCCACCGATTGTCGTGACTATGCAATAACATCAAGAACCCGTGACACAGCTACGGCTCACAATTGACTACTTATATGCACTGACGTAGTTTGTCTCATACTTTAAGTAATACGTAAGATCAAGAGTCGAAAGTCGATGCAGGAATCAACTTTACTGTATTAAAATTAATCTTCGAGGTTGTCAAAGTCGAACTTTTAGTTGTTGATTTTTCAGCATACAAAGAACATGTTCCTAATTTTGTTATCACAGTGGAAAATGACGCAAATCAGGATAAATTTTTTATCCAATTTCTGAGTATTAAATTACGTTGATTTTATTGTTGTCGTTAATTATCCATCCTTTCGTACTTGGCGAGCACAGATGACACAGTCTACAATGATTCACCGCATACGATAAGTGGACATATGAAATTTTATCGAAAATTAAGATCTCCTTGTCATTTCGAAAGTCCGGAAGGTCGATTGTGCGATGCAACGTTGTCGTCACAGGACTCAAGGTCCTTTTTATACAATTGATTCATAATTCAACTTTGATTACGAAAATCGACTCATTATATAGTTCATGTTGTTTGTTTTTTCGAATGAATTATTCTCGACTTTCTCGCGGTTGTTAAGATTACGATTGATTAACCAATCAATTCCGCTACTCGAAATCCGTTATTAGCCATCTTTCTGGAAACCGGAAACTTGGCTAGGGCGATAAAATATCGGGCACCACGCGGCCACAGACGTTTGATAACTCGTCTGGTCCAGTGCCAGAGCATGTGTAAACGGATATGAAAATCCTGATCAACTAGATTATTGATATCTTCATTGGATGATATGGTGATCGGATAAAAATGAATAATAAACAAAATGAAGAGCCTTACGTGTCGATAACGGTCACAGCTTTGGCACACGAATCCTCTAAAGTGTAGGCGACGCAATCCTCGTCAATTGTGGGCGTCGGAGACGCACCCACACGTACATCGACACCGACGCCTCCCGATTGACGCCGCGCTCTTCTTCGTACCGCAAAATTTCTTTCCCTGGATGGAAAACGCGGCGTTTTCTTTTTTATTTCGGTGACCTCCTGGACCGATTGTTGGGTGTTGTCCCATACCATTGTGGCTAGTATTTGCTTATCGAATTTCGATGAAAATGCTTTCAAACCAGTGATTCACCTCTGAGAGCCGATTTGATAACCCGGCGTGAGATCATCGCGAATAAAATCACGAAAGTAACGGCTGATATAAACTGACAAAAGCAACGCATGAACCGAGTGGACTCTACTCTCATGATAAAAAACATGAACGTCTTCACTGTACAGCCGTTTCACTGAAACAAGGTATAAAATGGTTCTCCGAAACCGCGGTAAATTGAATTAGTAGTTGATCTCGTTACGAGCTAAAACCAAATGAATCGTGTGCGAAGGACGCGAACACTCGATCGAAGATGATTCACGATCGGCACGACACAAGTCCGAGTCTGAAAGCCTGCGACAGCACACTGTACCTTCACACGTGCCGGTTTCTCATATTTTTAATATACAGTGTCGAGTTGATTAGCAAACCACGTGACGGTTTTAAAATCCCACTCGCAACTTGTTGCTCGCGGTACTATGGTTAAGAATGAACTGAGGCTTGGTCGAGCTCGTTTGATGTTCCGTATCGCAACTGTATACGATATCGTATACGTATATAACTTCTGCAGTATACCTGATCACCGAGTAGGTAACTCGGTAAGTACTTATCTTCAGGGAGCGTGACGAACCTTCGCCCATTTACTTGCCCTTGATGCCTTATTATGATGTCTCGTTTCGTTCCATTGTTTGTAATCAACGTCCGACGAGACTCTGAACGTACTAATTTTCACCATTCAATTAACACATTTCTCAATACTTCGCACGGTAAATTTATCCCTGTGGGCGGAACCAATCGAAGCCACTTTCATTCGATGTATCTCAGTTTTTTATGGGACGCATTTATACCGAAGACTATACGTCAAGCCCGGTGCTTATTCTGACTCGTACTGCTCTACCAGCAGCCAAGCAGACAAGTCAGCAGTTTATCGAGTACCGATGCGATAGCCGCGGTATCAGAATTGAACAGCGTTTCGTTATCTCAAGACATGAATATGATCAGTTCTCTGTACAATCCGGTTTTTATTTCGGTGATAAAAAATACGTTGATTGAACTGAAATTGACGTTCTTGCATTTTTATCTTCGTATAAAGTGACCTAAACTCCTTTATTTCCAGAAAACAGGGTCAAATTGTCTTTTTAATCCAGCTGTCCCACTGGTCGAAAGAGTTGATACGGATTTAACGATTTATCAGCAGTTGACTGACAATGAGGCAGCCATACTACGACTTAATAGACTTTTTTTCACAAACTTTCAAAAGAATCAGGACAACTGTTGGTTCATAAATTCAATTGGAATGTCACGTATGTATGTATGATTGCAGTGTTCAACACCACGTGGGGAAAATATGCGAAGCCGTAATTTTATGGCTGGACAATACGCCTATTGATATGTGCTAAGAAAACAACGGTTACCCCGTCTGTGGACACTAGCAGACACAAATGTCTGTAGCCCGAGATAACCCTGGTTGCAGTTACTTTTGTTTCAGAGTACATATTTTCGTGATGACTCAGCATGCAGGGTCCGATCCTTCATATTGTCCGTTTCGATCGTGATACTCTTGCCATTCAAAACCCGGAAAAAGTACATCGTATAAAGGGCGCAAAACAGGACTTTGCACCCGAGGGCGGGAAAGATCTGTTTTGCGCCCGCTCAAGTGGGATAAAAAGTGGCATTTTTTAAAATTACCGCTTTTGTCGAGTCCAATGATGTTGTATTTACACACCCAAAGATACCTCCATCAAAGAAAAAAAAATTGTTTTCGTTAAAAAACTTCGTACTACAAGAATATCTCCCACCGATAGGATTGGAATCTGATACTACTCCCAAGTACTCGATTATTTGGAAGCTTACAACAGGAGAATAAGTTAACTTATCGTTAGATTGACAAGAAAACAATAAATAAAATTACAGCAAGAAACAGGTTTTCTCTTTTGAGGCTAAAATTGGTCCCTTTTCAATATATTTCTATATCTTTCAATTGTTATTCATAGATGAAATTTTTATCTACACCGACTTTGTATTAATCATCACGTAGGGTGTATTTTTTTGCAATACTTTTGAAACACGAAAGAATATTAGTTATCTTAAGTTTAACTAAAAGTCTCCCAGTTGAACTAATGATCTTTTCGTTTCAAATTTAAAAACTGATATTCTATTTTTAATTTGAACTAATATTCTGTTGTTCAGAGCAATGTTCTATTTCAAGTTAAACTAACGTTTTCTTTAGTTTCAGATCTATCAATTACACTTCAACAGAAACTGTCGAAACGAAAAAAAAAGTGTATATACCTCATCCGATGCTTATTATCATTAACGAGATTACTAAGATACAAAATGTTTGTACTAGGACATTTTTCCAGGTCTTTGGAACAGCTAAAAACCATCAGGAGTGAATGAAAAGGAATTTTCTATGCTTTGTCCGAATTTTTGGAAACATCGATAGCGATGATGAGAAAATCTTCTATGCTTTCAGAATCTCCTAGTGTCCTCGACGATTAAATGAAAATGATCAATTATCGCGTATGACTATACGCGTGTGTCACTATTGTGACCAAAGATATTTTTAGTCACAAAAATAGGGTTCAACTTTACGAGGGTGTCTTGTTGCAGGACGCCAACAGCTCCGTGAGTAAAAATATTTATTATATACCAAAAAAAAGTCACGAAATGTTGTAATGAAATCCTTTCCTCTGTATATCTATGTATATAGTTAGGCCACTTCGTGCACGTATATATATAACGTGGGTATAAAATTCGATGAAATCTATATGGCGCGACATTCCGCCATAATAACCTTGTCCCTTATGATTACACTGTAAAAAAACATTAAAAATCAAGCTCGACGTTTGCGTTTCTCTTTTATATGGAAATTTGACCAAAAATATTTGCTTCCCTGTAATATAAGAAATTGGATACATCGTTTCTCACGAATCACAGACGCTGCTGACTCTGCAATCGCAGATATTGAAGCCACGTAAAAATAGCAAGAGAATAAAACAGAATAAAAAATTTAATTAAACCCCAATTCGACTCACTCGAGTCTAATTCGTGCGATTAATAGTCGTGTGAATGGAAACGTTAATCAGCGACTCACCTATCGGTATCAAAATCGGTAAAACTGGTGTCAGACATCGAGGAGTAATTATCGTCCAAAATCGTTCCTCCCCTTTTCCAATTTTCGTAGCCTTCAGGAGCGAACATTCTGACGAAACTGTTTCGATAAAATTTTGAAATTTGTTGAACTGTCACAAACCTCGATTACTATCTGATTATCAGAAGAGTTTAATTATTTTCATTCGCTATTTGCGCCAGGTGCATGGAGATAAGGCGAGTACCGGACGGCTAAAATAATCGCGTTGTCAGCAACGAGAATCGAATTATCAAAACGCGAATTGGAAGTTGAACATGTGACGACTCTGTGGTATCGCGATATCAATGGAACCACGCGAATATACATGTATTTATATTTATTATCTCCTCTTGACTGACAACTCAGACGGAAGGCTGCCACTGGTGATATGAGCATCCAGATCACTCCACATGCACACGCGACTTCAAGAGGTTGAGGCCTAAATCAAACCAACGCGGTGTGTCGACAACCTAAGGCTTCAAACGCGACCGTAATCCAAGGAAATGGAAAATATCGTGACGTAACGCGAAAGTGTTAATTGGCACAATCTCACAGACTCGATCGATCGGTTTAAGAAATTTGAATGATTCGAGATAGTTGGAAATTGAATCACACTTTTCATTCACTGGAACACGATTCGATCGATCTTCTCATTCGAAATATGGATCCAGATATTAATTTAAATTTGTTGTTAATTTTGTCTTTGCGTAAAAGAAAACAAAAAATAAAACCTGTCCGTGTTGGTTAAAACTCTGGCGATCAACTCGGTTGGGACTAAATGAACTGATGGAAGATATTCAGCGGATGTAACGCGTGCGCGTTGGGTTACAATTATTTATCACACGGTTTGAGATTCGCGACGCCTATGCGAATGCGAATGCGAATCCGAGATGCGAGATGTTCCTTAATACCGTATATTTTCCACTTTTATGCATCACATGCGCGATAATTAATCGAGCGTTAAAGAATGTGGGTATTTACTACGTCGTTATTTAGCGAGCTCTTTATTACACTCGCTAATCACTGGGGACCTCATATCTTCCGCGAGGACGATACCCTTGCGAGATTACGCGAACTACTTCGAGGGACTGTGATTATTGTACCGAGGAATTTTTACACAGCGTTAAAATGTTCTCATGTTCGTTTGTGACAACCGTTTTTTACATTTATTTTACATGTGATTGATATGGAGCAACTAATGGAGCAATTAATTACCAGAGATGGTCATCTATGGGCAATTCCATATGAAGTGATCAAGGCTCTCAGGACAAATTTTTCTGATCTTGACGGCAATCTAAAAAAAAGTAGTTCACGATGAAACCTCTTCGTTTTGGCGCATTTTTTTTTTAGAAAAATCATAACTCCGGCTACGTTGGTCATAGCCCACCTACGTCTGTGATTTTTTTCGAAAAAAAATGCGCCAAAACGAAGAGGTTGCATACCTTCAAAAATATTGAGAATACAAAAAAATCTCTGGCAACTATTTTTTTTTCATCGTGAACTACTTTTTTTTAGATTGCCGTCAAGATCAGAAAAATTTGTCCTAAAAGCCTTGATCTGTGATCACCCTATGATTTGAGGCAATAAATAATTCTGTATATCTTCTAGGATTACTTATGGATAATCTCAATATGAAAATCATGACTGTAATATTACCTGTATTGTTACATATTCGCAATAAATTTTTTCGATCTATTGATTAAAACATCTTTCTTTAACGAATAGCTATTTGGGCCAATAAAACCTTTATCAATTTCCGATCCAATTTCCTGAGAGAAATATTTGTTCAAATGTAAAAATTGAAGGAGTGAATTTTTTTAATTACAAGTTTTTTTACTGTTGTCTGATTCACTGTTGTCAAAAAACAAAAATGTACGATACATTCTTGATGGAATTAGATAACTTGTTGTATTTTTTCAGAATTTTCCTATCAAAATTGAACAAGATATTTTGAAAATAAGTATTCCGTCAATGTAGCAAATATACTACTAGACTAGTTCATCAAGGAAAAAATGGCGCATAGCAGATTCGATCTTCGATGATTTTCCGGTGTTGAAAAACTAATTTGCAAAACTCTCGATCAATGGAAATCATCATAAATAGTATATTATGCACCACGGGAAGGAAGCAGGCGATTTTTGGCGAGCGCGGATTTTGCAGAACGAGTTGCAATTCGAGGGCGCCGAAGGCGCCCGAGAGTGAAAACGAGTTCTGCAAAATGCGCGAGACAAAACGCCTGCTTCCTTCCCATGGCACATATGTTATTTTCTACCACATATGCATTAAAAACGAGAGAAAGTGAGGTTAGAAACACGAGAACGGTGTTCCCCACTGGGGGCAGCACTTTCTTAGTTTATTTCATCGTTACCATGGTTACGAGAGGTTTTTATCCCTGCTGCCAAAGTTTTTATCCCTCTTGACAAGTTTTTATCCCGCTTGACAAGTTTTTATCCCGGTTTATTGCCCCGGTCAGAAAACTGTGGCTTCCATCCCGTTAAGGAGGGCAAAAAACACGAGTTTTTAATGCATGTGTGGTAGAAACTATTTTTCTCAGTCTCTTAGTCAGAAAGGTAAAATGGTGGGGTAAAAAAATTATTCTAAACGGACCCGTCATTCCCCTCCAAAATATATCGATTATAGACTGTGAGGATTTCACATTTAACGCTTGATCGAATTACGTCAAATCAGTGATCAAAGTCTTGCTCACAAAATTGTCAATCGGAAATTGTAACCAACGAGTTCATGATGTGATATTGAATCAAGCAGACAGTAATGGAGAAAGTTGTTCTTTTGTAAAATATATTTGACAGTGTTACATCATACCGAAGTATTTAGCCAGAGGGAATTGCGAGCTTTTTATGAGTCAGGTTTGGGTTTAAGATTCCGTATGAATTGTTATGTCAACTTTGTCACGATGCCAATGAAATGCAAATACTGGTATTTATTGGACTTTTACGGAATAAGTAACGAGGGTCTGGTTTGTTTATTAGAAGACCACGCCTCGGTATTAAAACGCGTTGCATTATATGGGGGCGTGAGGATTAAAGTGATTGGTTTTCAAGGTTATTCGTGCTGCACGTGACCACGTCTAGACACAGGTGTTAATGAAACACTTATTCTAAACACGCAGTGATTTAAAAAAAAAAGCATTTTCAACTCGAAAAACCATCCATTTCATTCCGTTCTTGCATCCGGCGTCAGAATTCGCATGGATATGAAAATATATGAAAAATCAACTCTGCATTAAAAACACGAGTCCTGTTTCCTGTATCCCCTGAGGTTATTAAATTCTTGATTTTTCACATTGCTCAGTGACTCCCATGGGGACGCTGGTCCTACAATTGAGCTGAAAATGTCAACGGTTACCCTTTTGCCAACTGCGCTATAATACTTCAGTCAATTGACCCGTGATGAAAACACCGTGGATAATTAAATACTGCACACTTCCGGTTAGACGCTAAATAATTCACGAAATGATGAAAAATAAGCTAAAATTGTTTGAAGTATGATCAAGTTTTTAACCTCTTCGTTGAAATTGTGCCTTGTTGTCGAAAAGATGAGGAGTAATGGCGATAGCTCTGCAGACTTTTGTTGAAAGTATTCGAAGATGATTTTGCCAGAGGTCTTCTAAAACGTCGCCACGTGTTTTAAAAGTCTTCTAAAGAAAACGTCGGTATGAAATACGTCCAACGCACGTGAAAGGCGACGAGTTCCCTCTTCAAGATAACACGTAGCGGAAAATAACAAACCACTTAAAAGAGGGCTTTAAAATTTTGCAGTCTGGAAGTCGCTCGCTCAGTGCACTCGCGTATTTCGATCATATAATGACACCGAGTCAAATTTAGCATTGATAATTTCGAGTGTTGATAGCGAAATATTGAATCGAGCACTCAAGTAATCATATTATCATATAAATATCTTATTTTAGATACAGTCCCTCGGTTTGAGGTTCCCCCAATTTGTCAACGGTCCGCGGTATTCATAAGCCTCGGTTTTGTTTTCAGACAAAACAGATTAGTCCGTTGCTACTTTAGCAAGATGACAGCTGTTCCAAATTTGTGTCTCTCGGTATATCACAAGCTCAGTAAATATGTTTGTATATATACTGGAAATAATCGATCGCTCGTAACTTCTTGCAACTAGCAGACACCACTAAAGTCGATGACTTTACTTTTTGTTTATATTGCCCAGTCATCGACCCGCGACTACCGCTCTCTGATCAAAATGAATTCATAAGTCGAGTTCGGAAGTGCTGGAAAATTAGTTTACAAGTCTCAAGTTCGCTATTGATGTAACAAATGACATGGACCGAGGAACAAGTGGTCGTATTCGATAATCTCTCGCAGAGCTCTTTCTATTAGGCTAATTGACAAGCCACAATTGGGTCAATCAAAAGTCAATGAGGTCGTCATTTTTATGCGAACATTCCGTAAAGAATCGTCACTGGCATTCCGAAGATAATCGCTTCGCATCATTCTCCGTTTTCTACAGAGTCAAAGAATGCTTCATGAGTCTATTATCGACGTATGATTATGGATTCAATTATCGGTATTGAATGTCATGATTTAATGAAAAATGAATTATTTTCATGACTATGATCACCTCATCTCGTTGAAACGTTTTCGTTTTATGGACTGATGCACGTAGTGCTTGTAGACCACGTGTATTCGCGCTCATTACAATTTGCAATACTCTTAAAGATGTTTATAACAGCATTCTCGAGGTTCGAAACGTGTTTCTGACTCTGCTAGCCAGATTTTCTAACTATCTCGAGTGTTATACCTACGTATATAGTGTAAAGTCGTATTACCACCGCCAACCGCGTACGTTTATCGCTCGAACGTTTACTCTTAGCTCAGCTGCGTTTGAGTTGTTAGAACTTTGAGAAAGATCAGGACGCCAATACTGCAAATGTATATAGTCGTAAAGAGAACCAGATAAAGGACGTGACGAATTCATCCTTTTTTTCAAAGTTGTTGAAAATATGTAGACGCACCCGTTGACCGACAGAAATAAACCGTGTCTTACAGACATCGAAAAGTCTGTCAAATGCGATAAAAGTAGACCTTCGTAGAGATACACGGTTGGACTACGTCTTAAAAATGTCTAACGTCGTGAAAAAAAAACGTCTATTTTTGTCACATTTTACCGTCTCTGACGTTCAGCAGACACATTGATTGGCTTGAATGCTCATTAACCTGCATCGATGATGCCGATGAACCCGAAAAGATTCCACTGCAGGGAGACGTTGGTCTGTTCTAGGTTCTATTGTCAGACGTACGTTCTTTCATTGGCTCTAAGCAATTGAAAATCACAAATTGAGTATGACTAAGACGTGAAATTGTGATGGTGACCTCATCTCAGAAGTCGTAGGCGTTTTGTTACCTCCTCATCTACCGACCACGGGCAAATATTGGTGAAGTAAATTGATTCTCATGGTTTTGTAAATATTTTACTGTACATACTGACAATTATCGAAAAAATCTGGCAAACGTGATAAAACGTGTTTCTTCTCGCTTCTCACCGAAACGTCTTGATCATAGATAACACAAACGTGTCATTTGACTGTGTTACTAAAAATGTACCTACTTCTTCTTCTAAAAACTTTTTCTTATTGACGTCAGTAATAAACCATTGTTTACAGTTGGTGAAAAAAAAAACACTGGTTCTAGAATAGAACATAATTTCAGCCACACTCCGTACTATACAGCTACGGCATTGACAGAAAATATTGTCATCTCAAGAATTCAATATCTTCAAAGCCGATACCAGATGTACTTCGGGGACTCGTGGGCAGTCCGCAGAAAATAAATCAGATACTCATTTCAGTGTTTTGAATCAATCACATGAATCACTATTTTTTTCCAACCACTTTGCAGCTCAGAATAAATTCCACGGATTCACTTTAAATTCACACGTCACAAGATTTTTTAGGCACTCGCTCTTTACCCTGATTCACTTGAATTTGCGCGTTCGAATCTTGACATAATTTGCCAACTATTCTGATTTTTGTTAACACTGTGGTGGGTTGTGCTTTTTATGAATGAAGAGTAAAAATCTCGCGTTTACATTCTCCTCGCATAAACTACTCGCGGTTTCGGTGGTGAATCAAAGCCGATATACATATCATCACAATTTCAATTCACACAGATTTTCCGAGCCTACTCACAGTTAGCGTCTTTTGAACTCAGAAAATATCGGGGACGAGCATCCAGCGTAGACGGTTAACGCGGAATGACTCAGTTAGTTCACATATCAAACACACCAGTGTATAACACACGTGAAATCGAACACACTGGCGCAACATGACGCACAGACGTATGTACAATGAGGCACGGAGACATTATTATTCGATGATTCGTGTAAGTTCATACGATAACCATGGGGCCCAAGACCTTTGCGATCTACGTGAAACAGTCGTGTCTCAAGAAAACTAATCGCAGCATCGGTCATGTATCCCATGTCCGAAATAAGTGCATCTCTGAGGCAGACATACATTAATCGCTAATTGACGATCGTTTTTTTTCTAAAATTACGCTCCTGGACCAAATATTCAGTGATCATTCAATACATTAACGGCCTGATTGTGAGCTTGCAGCCTCTGAACACCAGTAATCACGTTTTCATTAAGGGGGCAGGTCAGTGTAGGCGCACCTAAATAAGGTCAAAATTCATGAATTTTTTTCTTCAGTAGAATTTTTTTTTCTCACCAACGGTTTTTACCATTGTTTAGTACAATACTTGATGTACAATTTGTATTTTTTTCAAGTCAAATCATCAAAAAGTGGAAGAATGGCAGAGTTGTTCTCCAAACGCTGTCTTCAAAGTCCGTGGACACTGACACGTCTACATTTTTAGTCTGATGTTGATGAAGTTTGAACCAGATCATCTCCAATGTTTGAACCAGTCTTTGACGAGCCGTTTTTTTCAAAAAAAAAAATTCTTCACGAAATTATCAACATTTGAAGTAAAAAAAAACAATTTTAATACCTCTTGACCTTCGAGGTAGCGTAACATGAAGGGAAATTCAAAATTCAAAAAACCGGCTCGTCAAAGACTGGTTCAAACATTAAAGATAATCCTGTTAAAATTTCGTCATGTATCAGACGAAAAATGTAGACGTGTCAGTGTCCACAGACTTTGAGGACAGCGTTTCGAGAACAACGCTGCCATTCTTCCAGCTTTTGATGATTCGACTTGAAAAAAATGCAAATTGTACATCAAGTATTGTACTAAACAATGGTGAAAACCATTGGTGAGAAAAAAATTTTCTACCGAAGAAAAAAATTCATGAATTTTGACCTTATTTAGGTGCGCCTACACTGACCTGCCCCCTTAGGCCAGGATTTTTAATTTTCATATTCATTTGAAATATCAATCTTCAAAGTATCGTAATCAACCCAGGAACTGAATTGACGAAACGCTTTCTGATTGACAGTAACGTCAACTTGAACTTGACGAGTGTATTTTCACAGATAACGGGTTTGTTATACCTTATGGCATGGCGCGAAAGGGAGTCCATTTCGAGAACGCTACAGAAATTTGAATCAGCAATAATTATATCGTATTCAGGCGATATAATGATGCTAAACACGTTTTTAATAGTTATTTGTCACCTAAATTAGTGTTTGCAACGATTAAAAAGAAAAAAAAACCGTCTGGTTATTACAATACGAAAAATGAGAATGAGACGTAAAATTCTATTCAGTGAAGAATATATTCATGGAACTAAGTTCTAAAAATGTTAATTATGTGTCTGTGAATGTGAATATCGTTGAGACTCTGAACGATACTATCAATTAATACCTAAGGCAATGTGAGAAAATAAAAGAACATTTTTAAGAGAAGAAAAAAGTATCAGTCTGTGTGTTTATTCGGTGCATAACTGAACTGAAAGGTTGATGCATTATTTCTTTTTCTACTTCTTCTTCTCTTTGGTGATTCTTCATAACGAGCTGAAGATACACGAATGAATAACAGAAGGAGGAAAAAACCTATCTTTCCTACCTTCACAATTAGCAAGAAGAAACTCTTCGCTATTCATTTCGATAAAATCTGACCCAAAGAGATTTTCCAATGAAAAAAAAAATACTTCATTGACAACTTCATTGACTTCAAAAGAAATTCATACAATATTCACTTTCGATTCCAAAGTTTACTTAGAAATTAACTCAAATACCTTTTCTGCTGATTTTGTGACAAACGAAATGAACACAATGCTTCAATAAATTTTCTGGTAGGTACACAAAAATT
This sequence comes from Euura saliciscinereae, assembly GCA_018420115.1. Classification (NCBI taxonomy): domain Eukaryota; kingdom Metazoa; phylum Arthropoda; class Insecta; order Hymenoptera; family Tenthredinidae; genus Euura; species Euura saliciscinereae. The sequence goes on along the minus strand of JAFFZH010015234.1, from coordinate 52,022 downwards.
TGTGCTCTAATGCTCTAATTCGTGAGAAAAAAAGTTTCATCCGAACAAATGATAGGACACGAAATTATTTTCATCGATATAACGAGCGTTAGACACGTGTTTGATACGTTGTAACTTTTTGACCAACATGAAATTATCCTGACATGTTTAAGGTATCTTTATCATTGGTATCAAAACATTAATTTGGTAAAGTCTACACACAGACACTCGATACTATTGACATGACCGAGTTTACCAATCGGGCAATTAGTTCCGTCAACTTTGGCTTATCGATCAAAAGCAGAAAGAAAATTTCGTTAATTGAAATACCGGTCTGTATTCTGCCACCCTTTTCTTCACTCTTTATTTATTTATATTTCTCGTTCGATAATTGACTGACCAAAACCACTCGACTTTCGTATCCACTTGTTTATTCGATAATCCACTCGTTCATCGATTTTTCACTTCATCTTCGGAGCGTAAAAACGAGTTTTGGTAAAATTTATCATTTCAATCTAACTTATAAACATTTGGACACACTCACTCGTTACGGGTGGGTGGATATATTTTTGAAAAATATCAAATTCAATTATATGTCATTACAGCCCGATCTCGCGATCAGGGTGCCTACCGAGTTTCGGTACCGCGAACAGTTAGAAATAAACTGGACCTACAGAGACCCGTGTCTTAAGAATCTACGGTTTGGCTAACGAAACGCTGGATTCGCACGGGTTCGTAAATAGCCTGATTGAATATCCGAAATAGAAAAGTAAGATACGCGTAAGTACAAACTAAATACAAATTGGTTCACCGCTCTGCCGCTAATTATCTCCCGAAGGAGACGCTTGCGAGCTCTTCATTATGCGTCAGATTCGCGACGGGTAACCGAATCGAATGTATAAATTCGATGAAATAATATAAATCTAGTCTATCCGAAAATCAGGGCAAATTTTTTTATTTATGGGCAGTCGGACAGGGAATTGCATATTCATTTCTTCGTTCTATGAATGATTCGTTCAATCTCAAAATACAAGATCGAACGATCCGTGTCGCGGCCAAATGGTGTCTTCGAGTTGGTTATGATGGCGTTCACTGAAACTATAAATACCGTAAACAAGAGCACGTGGTTTTACTGTATTCCTCGAAATGGGGAATTGGCCCATTTATTAGAAGAAAATTTAACAACATTTTCTGTTCCCAATTTTTCTAAATTGTTCACCTATCCCTAGCAACAAGTAGTTAAATTTTCTTGGTATAAAAAAGAAATTATCTTTTGGTGTGAAACAATTTACAAAGTGATCTCTCAACGTTCCGAGTAGGAATAGTAATTTGAGTTGTCACAGATGCCAAATGGGCAGACAAAGTGATATGGTATAAATTTTCCATAACTTCGTCGCTTTCCGCTAAATTCATGAATTCGCACTGCGAAACCATTCGCAATAACAATGTACGTTTCAATTGGAGTCATTTATCGCAATCGTACCTACAACTGAATTTACCACATCCTCATTAACACGTACCGTCGACGAGTCTGTCTGTAGTCGGACCCCGATAAAATTAGACTGAAACAATAGGCGTCGGATCAGGGTCAGGTCGTGATCTTTGACGACGACCGAACTAGCTTGCGGTGAGAAAGGAAAGAAAATGAAAATAAAATTGGACATGTCGAGGATCAACGGTTGTGACTGGTTGATCGTTCGATTGCGTTGTTCTTGGCGAAGGTATTGGCGTGGGTGTCACTGGAGATTTAACAAAGGAACGTTATCAACGTAGCTAAGCTCACGTGTCCACTTTCAGGGATCAGAGAAGATCACAGCTGTGTACCACACGAAGCAATGTGATGGAAATGAGTCAATTAAATCCGATCAACGATCTCCTACTCGCTATCTGACAATCAATCGGTACAGAGTATATATTTTAACGCCTGACTGAAACCAGTATGTCGATAGATCTGGTTTGTAATTTATTGATTTATTCATTGAATTTTTTGATAGGACAGTGACTCGAGAAGTATTCAAATATCCAAAGTCTGATACCGTAGACTCAATTTTTTTAAGAACCCCTACAGCCTGCTGAAATAAAAAAAAAAAGAAATGTACCGGTTGGAAGTTGTTGACACAGGAAATGGCACGAAAATGACGAAATATTTACAGTAATTGCGTAAATTTCACATCATTTCTCCATTTTTGTATAAATCCAAGATATTTTCGCATCTATTTGTTCGGAATTGCATTTAAAGATTCAGTTTCATGGACCCAGATTTCCGGAGATAAAAATCTGTAAGACCTAATTATTCGCACTTTTATTCTTCTTAATTGTGAATTATTGATAAGAATTCTGATTAGTTTAATGATCAAAACCAGCTGCTATAAAAGCTCCAATGGTTATAGAAAATTGATCTAATATTTTCAAAATTGTTACCAAACTAACTAGAAAAGATCAGATCCCGAAATGCAGGCCCAAAATTTTATATTATTGTATCATACGTGGCAGCATGAATGAAGATTATTCTCTATTCAGGGTCTCTAGAAGAAAAAAACTGATGAAACTTAAATTTCAAATTTCAACGCCTTTAGAATAATCCTCGAGAAAAGTTCTAGACTTTTTAAATTGTCAATTTATAATGAATTATTTGTCAGATTTTTGAGACCCCGAACAACTTAGAGAATAGATTCGACATTTCTGAACAAGATTTGTTCTCTGTCCTGCTTGGAAGATTTATTATAATCCATAAACGTGATGATTGACTTGAAGATTGACCTACGTTCATTGTGCCAAAAATGGAACCGACAATTTTTGTTTATTCGCTGTCTAACAGCAGATCCCAGTGATCACTGTGGGTAGTGAAGACAAGTAATCGGTAGATGTCAAACGAGAAAAAAATAAAAAAAGACAGCTGTCAAAATAGTAAATGAGATTCAACGTATAATTATACGATCGTCAAAAGATCCATGACTGAATTCATGGACGCAGCTGTTCGACGATACAGAATTATTCGATTTCTTCATCATTTGAGCACCACAAACTGAAGCTCGAGCTTCGTTCCCCAAAAAAACATGTGTATTCATAGCAACTAAAACTCTGAGCTTCTAGACACTCAACCGATGAATCGATGAGCCGTTGACGAAATTGAAAACAAAAAAGATTTATCTTCGTGACTTTATCCGAAAGACTTGACCATATCCACACATAAGGCAGGATCAGACAAAAAATAATGAAGACGAAGATGGTACTACGTGATCAGAGTTAATTCACATCCGTACTAAGTCTAAGTCAGTGACAAATCTGTAAATGAAGTAATGGTTTAATCTGCAGTGTATAATGCGCCGGACAAAGATGCATCGGTGCCTTTCACCCAAGGCTTCGGTTAAAGAATGATTAAACTCAGTTTCCTACTATCTGTCCAGTCTAAGCTAACTGAACATGTAAAATTGCGCACGGTAAATCTCTTGGCATGAAACAGGGGAATTACAAGCGTAAATTGTGCGGTACATCACCGGCTTACCATAACATTTCCTGATCGTATAATTGCACATGGACGTGTGTAATCCTTCCAAGATGTTATACACGGTACCGATGAACGTGAAAACGACTATGTTGTCGTACCACGCGTGGATGCTAGTGCGGTTGCATACCGTCAGGCGTGACTGAACCCTGACTCAGACAAAACTGTACAAAGCTATTTTCCTGTTTATTTCTCTTTTTCATTCTACGAATGACCTTGGGCGTTCTATTTTCGGACCCGTCACCGGGAGGTCTAGCGATGGTGATAATTGATACCAGGAAGCGGGTGAGACAGCGGTATCAGGTGTCACCGGAAGCATCTTCCGATTGGCATCGAAACCCCGTGTCTGTCTTACCTCTCAAATAATACTTTCATCGTAATTGAAGATCGAAGATTGATGGACGTTGGCTATTATTAATTTTATCATCGATATCTGCCATAGATTTATAGTAGCGAATACTCACCGCCAAGAATGCTGAAGGAAACCCGAGGTACAGGTGTCACCGCATTTCAAACAAGGTTGGCCCTCGTCAACGTCTGTGATTTGCGCCCCCTGAAAGACGATAAGTTTTTATCAACTCATTAAACATGAATTGTAGTGGAATAATTAAAGAATTCAAATTCGATTATAGGAAACTAAACTTTGTCAAGTTCGCCCACCACGATTTGGCCAAGCGACAAGCCAATTTTTTCATTCATCTTTTCCCCCATTTTCTTGCTATGTTTGAAGAATCAAAGTATGCAGATTTTCGAAATCACGGTTTTAAAGGCTTTTTTTCTCAGCCAATTTCGGCGGAATCTGAAGTTAGGCGAACAAAAAATTCAGCAGTGATTTAGCAGCTCTCTGAGCTCAGGACGCGAAGCTATATGATTCCGTTTCAAAATGTACAGTCTGAAAAATTTATTGTTAGCCCCTACAACCTGTGAAATATGTATCTATATCGTATGCCTGACCTAGACAAAGGTAAATTATGTACGCGGCTCTTGAGAAATTAGTCACAGCTCTCATCGCATTCTTGAACTCAGTCCAAACGTGTTTCGGACATACGATGTTATTGTAGATCCCTGAATCCGTACATCGTGTTGCACACGAATAAAGCTACGCTCTGCACTCATAAGCGTGGGTAGGAAAAAAAATTACATATTCTACAGATATTAGCGATCCATATGATATATGCTCCACATGTGTTTTTTTAAGAGTCAATTTTGTCCTGGAAATAAAAAATAATCACCCAAAGAAAGTGAAATTCTATTATACCGATATTTTTCAGCCAATTAATGACTTTTCGATCTCTTTCATCACACAATGATTCTCGTGTCCCATTTCTACTGTAAATGATCAAAATTCAGGCTTTTCTCAATTGACTGACTGACTTTATCCGCTACGATCTACCCTCAGCGCCTCTTTTCTTCATTATTACGTTACGCCAATTATTTTCAAGCGAGCATCGTTTCTCCCTCAAATCCCGTCAACGTAACCACGCGATATCATCGGACTAATTCCAAGTAACAAAGGATATTAATCAATCGTTCAAAAATCCCTCCAAGCGTGGAGTCACCGATAAAAATATCACCATTATTTTATGGTCTGGTTGAGAGACGATCACGAATAAACGAGCTATATACTCTTTCACCGATTTTTTACACGATCGTATATCGTTCTTTGTTAAACCCAATCTGTTCGAAATCTAACAATTATGACGATGATTGATGACCATGTCGGACATAATTATAAATTCTTCCAGTTCCAAAATCAGCTGTTCATATTCGAACAGAAGATGATTGCCTACAGTCTTAAAGTCTGACATCGATATCTCGATATAGAATTTTTGTAATCTACCAAGAACCGTGATGACGATCCTTGAAATAATCACAAAAAAATGGCGAAAATGTACGACGGAAATAAGAATGATGTCACAGGACTCCGCTTCAAGGGGACATCTGGAGATACCGATCCATGGCCTGAGGTGACGTCAGCCGGTCCGCAATGCAAAGAAGATGCATTCTGTGGGGGTGAAAAAAGGAAGACAAAAGGAATAAAATAGTCGCCGACTCGCCGGAGGACCGTAAGTTTATGGACCGGTCCCGTCTCGCGGAACTTGGATAAAGAAATGATAAAAATGTATCCCGATCTGTGGGTAACGTAGGCCGAAGACAACCTTGAAATACCAGTTCAACCAGAGCTGCAAATAAATGTATGTATCGAGAAATGCGGTGGTTATATCGAAACTACCACTATATCGCCTGCAGTGAAACGTTCCGCACTTCCTCCTCGATTAAACGAATCGTCGCTATAGAATCTGTGCCGTAAAATATATCGGTATGCACTTTGCGTTAAATCTACCAAAGTGCTAAATAAAATGACGAGATGTCGTGTCATAAAATAACGTATTACAAACATTTTCACGTCATTTGACTGCCTTTCTGGTTATTTTTTTTATGTTTTATACCTTTTTGCGTATAATATAAAATACAAGTACCCGATGTGGTATGAAAACTTTTACTTTTAGTACAGCTGCGTTCGGATGGAGGAGGGAAAATAAAAATTGTATGATAGGCATGGGTATATAGTAATGACGAAAACGAGCACAATCTCTACTACGACATGGGACAAATCTTTGTTGTGCAATTAGAAACTATGCTCTAATTTTAGTTGCGACAAAAACGTGTCCAGCAGACTAATCTCGTGAACTCGGTGAACGTGAGTTGGTTGTTTGGTTTATGAACGAGAAAAAATTTTTATTTTATTTCTTACCGCAAACTGCAGACTTCTGAGTCTCATACGCGGGTGAAATATATCAATGTCCAGTTTGAATTTAACGATTCCGTTAATTCAACCAATGCTGTATAAATAAATCAACGAACGAGAGCCCGCGGTGATAACTTTGTTAGATTTGGTACCATATAGTTTTTCGGATCGCTGATCACGAATTTGAAGTCAGTTTTGCACAATTTGAATTTGGCTTATTCGATATACTGCAGAAACTAAAAATATTTGTATTTTGATGAAAATGGGTACTCGAAGGTTTTTTAAACCGATGATCAAGAATCTAAGGTAACATTTGCGAAATTCGAAACAGCTGGAAATCAAATAAATGACCGGAAGTTCAAAGACTGGCTCATAGTCAGTCCAAACCCGATTGTTTCACTTCGTATATTTGAATAAATCATTTATCCCAATTTTTTCTTATCAACCAAAATATGACGATCGATATTTTATTTCCAATATTTCATTTGCATCGATACTATGACTAACAATAATTTCATTTGAAAACCGACGATAATAAGTGAATATTCATTTAAACGGAGTAAACTGGACTTTTATCCATAAGATACAATCTCTTTCGGCATAAGCGAGTCTAGCTAATCAATTTCGGACAACATTAGCGCTATTCTACCTCCAGAATTTCTTGTTAATCAGACAAGTAGATCGCATGATAAAACGTCGTACCACAAATTTGCTCAGCTGAACGAGCAAGCGACTGTCGTATAGGCCTAGGGGCGTTGATGAAACGGTAGTCAGACTGTTGATAAGTTATTAAGTAACGAATAACGTAAAAAATGGCGTGTACCAGTTCCTCGGTCTGTAGACTCGAAATCGTGAGTTTGAACGCAGTTCTAATTATTCTAAGATGACTATATTTACGGTAAAACGGTTGTTAAAATTTGCGTCACAAAATGGCCTGCAGTTAGGTGAAAGGTTTCCGCTTCGACCGCAGCACACGCCGTTTAGACAGGACAAGGTGAGTCTGTCATAACGTACATTACGAATTGCAGCTCGGCGCGGATAATGATCAAGAAAAAAACTATTAATATCATTCATAACCACAAAGGATTGTAAGTGATTGTAAGAAAAAAATAATATCGTTACACTACCGCAGGATCATTATCGCGGTGGTATTATTCAATCGCGGCTACAACTGCACCGCTGTTCGGATCAGCACGTAGGACGTCTGTAATAAATACGCGAAAAATGTTTCTCAGATCTTGATAATCAGTAACGATAATTAGAAAAGTCGTATTTAAAGGACTCGAGTCAGTCAATTACCTCGAGCAACGACGACCACACGATCGGACCAGCGACGATATGCAGATTCGATCCGGTTTGTCGTGCATGCATGACCGCGGCTCGGTGTAATTAACTGCTGGAAAACCTCGCTGGTAACTGACAATGAGTCAGGTATACCGCGATTGCTGCTTCTTTGTTTATTTACAGGTCTGGTCAAATTTTATTTTGCCTTTTCGCGACGTAGGTATTTTTTATTTTATTTTATTCTTCACCAGAGATTATTGATACAACGTATGCAGGTATCGAAAAGTGGTAATACGTCTATGGTCATGCGTGTGATATACGTCGTGCTGCAATAGAAGCAACAGGCGACAGAGAGAGGCCTTCTCTTGGCAAATATGGTAACTGCCCACGTGTACAAGTCCGTCCGTGTCGTATCGCCAAATATTGAATAGCCTGCAGAAATAACTAGCTGATATCTCGCCGGCTATATTTAGTCATCTTGAATAATGATCGAAAATGATTCTGGCTAATTATCATAATTTCTTTTTTCTCCTTTTTTCATATATATAATATATTAACACAGTATATGTTTGGGTCAACGATCCACACTAACGAACCTGACTCGCTCAATGACCACTGAATAACATCCCACGAAAATAGTACTGAAACAACATTTTGGCCATAGGCATATGACAACGCTACAAAAACGTCAGCTGCAGTAATGAATAACCAACGCAAAAAGATAGACATGCACGAGGAGTAACGGTAACATCGTTAAGTTTGTCTGTTGGAAATAGTCTTGAGATAAGTTTTTCGGTGATCTGTTTTGCTGCACCGTTGAATGGTTGGTTAGACATCATCTTACGGGGACAATAAAGACAATTTCTTCAAAACTACGCACAGACATCACGTCGACGTTGAGAGATCGGTATCTAACGTGTCCTACAGTCCTACACAATATGGTAAGTCTGGAGGCGTGTGGTGACATTTACGTGACGTGTTAAGCAACTCGCCGGTTTCTTATGTAACGAAAACTTCATTTTTAACTGAGAGTGACGTGAGCACGAAACTAACAACTGGCCACTCTTGTTCATGCTCGACCCGGTTTATCCATCGACCGGATCATCCAGATCCAGGTCCGTCATCAAACAATATTGTCTCAACTTTCAAACCAGACAAATAAAGAGACACACCTTTTCGAGAGGCCATTTACCGGAAGAATCGTCAAAAAATTGCATCAAATTTCACAAAGAAAGTCATCTGTGATGTTCAATCAAATCGCAGCGAATGACCATCAGGTGATCATGATCATTTATATCGTGAAAAGAAGAAAGACCATTGAAAATCGAGCGTTTTCGTACCCCCTCTCTGTAGTTCCAAATTTTCCTCGCAGGTGTAGTAGAACTGGTCCAGTCTTTATCTCTGGTCCCTCGACGATCCCTGGCGGGCGAGTCGTCGTCGTATCTTTTCGTATTCCTGGCGTTTGCTTGATCGGTGCTGTTCAGGAAGACTCCTCGCTTCGTTCGCCTTTCGTTTTCATACCGATCCTCGGCGTGGTTACGAATTTTTACGGTAACCGATTCCCCCTTCCCGTTCGATCTATCAAACTCCATAGAATTTCGGTTCGATTTACGGCTCACTTTCGACTCCCCGTTAGTTTCCGCGTGCATAGACGACATTTGCTTTTGGTGGATCGGATGGAAGACCTTGAGATCCTCCTGCGAGTCTCTTCTGCGATCTCCGAAGTACGTTTCTCTCGGTTCGTCATTGCGATCCTCGCTCGGAGACCTCAGCTTGCTGTTGTCCTGAAGGTATTTAGCGGCAAACTGCTTGTTGCTCTCGTACCAGTCCTTCGCGTTGAAGTTCGTCCTTCGCTCGTCGAATTTATGGTCCTCGTTCTCCGGTGGAGTCAGAGGTCGACTGTGTCTCCCGTTTCTCTCGTGGGTCTCGTTCGACTCGTCTTTAATGTTGAGAGAACTCCGCCGTTTCACTTCCGCCTTCCTGTTACCGAGCTCCGGGTCTTTTCGAGGTCCGGTCAAGGCTCGCTCGTACCTCTGAATTTTAACGTCGAAACCGTCAGCCGGTGACCCGGAGTAGACGTAGCTCCTTCTTTTCGACGACTCCTCGGAGTCCCGGGGCTTTCTCGCACCGCGTTCGACGCTGTAGGTGTCGCTCCGTTTCCTGAAGCCACCAGAATCGCCGGCAGGATCCCGTTTATCCCTCTCCAGAGATCTGTAATTTTGGATTTCGGCATCATTTATACCGTTTCTCGCCGCCTTATGGTCGTGATTCTCCTTCCATTTCCGACTCACAGATCCGAGCCTCTTATCGTCGTCGACGTCCCGGGATCGTCGATGGGAGTTTTTCTTATCGAGGGAATTCAATTTCGCATTGGTTTGCCGGTCCTCAGATTTTTCCCTGAACTTTCGGTCCCCTTTAGTTTCGTCGTTTGACTTAAATCTGTCGATTAGTAGCCTGATTTTGTCGTTAGGATCCAGTTCCGGGGAATGACCGTTACCGGCGTACCGTCTCTCCGTACTTTCAGTCGATTCCGTCTTCGTACCGAGTCCCCGTTTGTTTCCAAAGTTCTCTATTTCTCTCAGCAGATCTCGGTTCTTCCTCGGTCGATGATCATCGTCGTGATCCTTCGCTCTAGTTTTATCATATCCCGAGTTTTTCTTGTTAGATTTGAGCATTTCGTCACGGTCGATATATTCCGGCGACCGACTTTTGCTGTGATGTTCGAACCTCCTCTCCTTCGTCGGAGACTTGTGCTTCGATCCGTTCTGGGTCTTCTTCGACTCGTTGGACTTGAATACATCGAATCTCGACTTCCTGTCACCCTTCGACTCCTTTTTTTCGATCACGTCTTTGATGTTCCACGAGCCAAAATGGTCTCTACTCCTACGGTATAGAAGATCCGGATCCTCCTCCGCCAACGCGTCATCCGGAGGAGGCGATCGGTGACCGTTAATATCGTATTTGGTCTCGCTACTCCTCTCCGGAAAACTGTCGTATTTCCCTCTGGAGTCTTTTCGAGACACTTTGTTACGAGATTCCTCAAAGTTTGACTTTTCTCTGGATTCCCTACCGGAACCCAGGTAAGTCCGAGACTTTGATGACAGCAACGACGTCGCTGGTTTTGATTCCTCCTTCGCCGAGCCTCGAAGGCGGGAAGTCATTTTGGCTAGGAACGGAATTTTGACACTTTTATCTGAAAACTTAAGACCCGAAAATACCTTTCACGGTTTTTATCACACTCGAATCGTTTAATCACTATTCGTCAATGATAAAGTTCCGAAATAGCAACACTGGTAACTTGTGACCAATATTGGTCGAAATTCCCACTGAATCACTAGACTTGGTCATCAAACTTGCGGCAGAAGTTATTTTAGCAGAAACCCGAACCGGAATGATCAGTTTTTTGAAAACCAATCAACTGTATTACACTTAACAATTGATTTATTCCGAACTACTTATCGCGCGATTTTACAGAATTGCAAATAGTATTACTGATATTGGCGACACCGAACGGAGGATAGTCGGAGGCTGTAAGTGGCTCTGTGTTGAGCCAACGCTACGCGGGAGGGAACGACGGACTGACAGACGAACAGAACAGGCCGGTTCCGTTGGCCACGCGAGAAAGCAGCGTGGTGTGCGCAGGTGGTGAAGTACCTGAGGACTGTCCTTGGGCAGATTTTTATACGGACAAATTAACCTCTTCGCTTTCCACAATAATAATATTTTTTTTACGTTTACACACACAGAGCCCACCCAGATCACGTGCCGGCAGCAACAATCTTACAAGCTCAAATGCGGGAGATGGAAATTAATTATACAAAGTTTGCAGACCTGCAACCGCACCGAGACCGAGGTGAAGAAAATAAGCGGAGAGGAAGAGGACTCAACTATAAATTCTGACGTTTAAGTTTCCTCCTTTCTTCCTTTCGTACTTACCTTCTTCTTTTCTACCTTGAATTAGTTTTACTTGAGAATGTAATTTATTTGACAGAGTATGGAAATTGGGGATTACAAGTTACTGTAAAGACCCTGCGACCATCGAATGTCTGTCGCAACGCTTGGGGGGTTTTGAGCTGGAATAAAATACCTAGAATATGTAACGTTCACCGAAACTAAGGCTGTGAACATCATCAATTAATCGATTCATCGAAGAAACAAATAATTTGAACGGTCAGTCAGTCGGTGAATCGGAAATTACTCAATAAATTGGACAATTCTGCACTGTATAGGTATTTCAAGTTTTCAATTCGCGTTAATTTTTAAACTTTGTTAGCTTCGAACAAAGAATTTTTTATGTTCGAAATCGAATGAAAGAAGAGTCGAATAATCGCAAAATGAACAGAAAAAATTTAGGTAGACGTTCAAGAACGATAGAAATTGCACTGTGCAGTTGAAACTGTGACGAAATCAAACGCGGATATTAGCAGCAGCCATATTCCTGTAAAGTGATATAATTTGAAGCAAGCTAATAGGAAGCTTGTTAACAAGAGTGGAAAAGCAGATGAGTCGTCCAGCTGAGTGTATTCGCATCACCGCGTGCGGGTCTAATTAACTGTTCAAATAGATCCGGTGGGAGGTTTGTTTTCTCTTGTATTATTATTCACCGTGATTCCACATCCCTGTGTAATGAAACTATTTAAAATGATTCTCAGCTGCTGAAACTGCACTATATCATTGATGATTGACTTTATGCGAAACTGACGGATGTATGTACATACCTTTGCAGTTGTGCTATAATGTAGGCTAAGCCAGCTATAATCAATTTCACGGTCCACTTGACATGCATAAATGTGAAATCAAGGTCACACACTCTTATCATATGCGCAATTATCGTCAATTTTTCTTTGTATTCCTCAAATGTAGATCAACAAACGATGAAAGAACTCCTTTTCCCTGAAATTAATTGAATTCCACCTCTCATCAACGTGTCTATGCAGCAAAGTATGATCGATTTTCTACTCAAATTAGCGTGACAAAATTCTTCCCAAGATTCCACCGAATCAGAACAACAGGCCATCGACATTGATTAGTTATTCACCATTATGGATAAGTAACCAAGGGTCCGGGACGAACAATGCGATGGAAAGACGAAAGTGAGTCATGGCGAAAATTTACGTACACGTTCCGCCATAACGTGAACCAAACGGAACACGTAGGACGTGGATGAATAGAGTCGGGTCATCGAGATAATTTGAGTCAGTAATAATGATCGTGTGATCCGACTTCATATCCCGTATCCGAGAGCAAAAACTCCGGTTTTTAAACCCTTCTGGAGTCTGAAGATTAAGGGGGGCAGTACAGCGTGATTCAACGAATTCTCCATACTCCAAAAATCATTAATATCTTATCCAAAGTTCATTACACATCGAAGAATTGGCTTTCTTAAAAATCACTTGTCGTAAGGTTCCATTATGTCTCTCGAGGTCTCATTTTCTTCGGAGAGCAATTCTTCATCATGTGAATGAGGGAAACTGAGGAAAAAAAACCTGTGGTAAGTTATGGTCAGTTATCGAAATTCAGCGACAATCTAGTCACTCTTTTGCTGATAACTTGGTTCAACATTTTTTCAAATCTCTAATTAAATCCCAGCTTTGATTTGAAAAAAAAATCGACATTGGATCTTGAAAATTGTGGCCGTTATGGCCACTGAAGTATCAGTCCGCGAAAAGCAACGTCGAATTTTGCTGTCATGATTCCATTGTAACGGCTTGTCCGATCGACTTGAAATTTATACACTACTTTCATCTCATTGTGAACTCAGCTTCTATGAAACAGATTTTCGATAGATTAAAAATTGGGAGAGTTATCCATTTTTTTACTTGATGATAACGTTTTACGGAATTTACACTAACGTTTTTTTCGCAACGGAGGGATGGGAAAAAATCGGTTCCATAGAAACTTAGTTCATAACGATATAACAGTTATACCATAAATTCCAAAGTGATCGATCTAATCGTTACAATGGAATCGTGGCGGCGAATTTCGACGCCGTTTTTCGCGGATTGCAACTTCAGTAGCCATGACGGCCACAATTTAAATTGTTACCAGACGAATCACATTCTTTTCTTCCTGTCAATGTCGATTGATTTGGACCACGATCCGGAATAGATGTTACACGAACGATTAGTTACTATTTTTGTCGCCCCGATCGGAGTCACTGAATTTCTTTCAGTTTTTCGCCAAATCGGAGCCGTGTCCAGGTGATTTTTCTTCCCTTTCATTACTCAGACGGTAGAATTGGTAGTGTTGTAAAATTTAAGTTTTTGTACCGACGTCTGGACCCCCAGCCTTGAAATACAGTTTTTTTTTTTTTTTTTTGCGAATGATACTTTATTGCTAGTATTATTATATCACAGTCATTTTTATCAAGCGTGATACTCTCGTCAAAACGATAGGACATACACTTGTCCCAATTTACTCGTCTGGCACGTGAAACTGTGACAATAATAATTTTCATCGCTTTCGGATTCGTTTATATCAATATATACATCGTAGTATATTCGCTTTACCGTAGATTCGATAATAGGAATACTGAATATCTATGTAATCGAGCGGCGAATTTACTTTCAAAATCTGTTACGAAACATAAAAATAAAGTGAAGAAATTTGTATCGAAGTTTGTCCAAATTGATTCAAGCCCAGATAATGAACTTTCTGGATATTAATGGCTTTTGTATTTTCATTCTTTGAAGTAAAGTAAAAGTCTTGAAATAAAAAAAATGTTGACCATTCGCAATATCCGCGAGTGTTACAATTTATTATACTGCGGCAATTATTGTGCTGCAATATCGGTGAGTCATTCGATGACAGTTAAAGTTGCCCTGCATAGAGACCGGAGGCAGTCACCGTTCAAAACTATTTGAATTAGATCTGATAAGTCGAGAAACTGGATTGTAAGAAAGTTGCCTACTCCATGTCGCAGCCGAACGGAGATTGAGGAAGAAGAAAAAATAGAATGAATAAACAAACGAAGCTGCCATACATGGAATCCCGCTATAATTGATCAGAACTGAGCACATTGAATGCATTAGAAAATCATAAAAGTCCAAATTTATTCCAAATTCAAACTAGATTATGAATGAACTCGGCTCGTCTAGGTACACAGATCAATTACAGGGATTTGAATCTCAAGTGGTTGATTCAATAACGCGATTTGTGGGTCTGACCTTGTTTGAAAGTCTATTTAAGCCGCGCCATCGAGCGGCAAACTGGGTAACGTTCTGAAACGCGTTTACCGCGGGTTGCTAAGTCAGATTTCTGTTTCATCATGGGTTCGCTTCTGTGTATCTAATCTTGAGTTCGGTATGTATGCGTTTTCTGAAAATATATGCGCATTTTTTGGTGACCTATGGGATATTTAATGCAAAAAGGGACAGGTTTTGGCCGAGGGTCCGCCAATTTGGCGCCCGCCGAGAATCATTCGGAATTTAAGATCCTCACTGATTCGTGATCTCCTGTGAGTCGCGATAAGGGGAATCGCCCTTAGGGTCTACTTGATTCACTCGAAAATTTTACTGAACGTAGTTCAAGTGGTGAAAAAAATTTGGCAAAATTTTCAGCAGGTTCTTTTTTTCTGTTCACGGGAAATGATTTATTCAAAAAATGATTGGTTTTAAGTTTAATGATGATCAACAGCAACATTGAAAAGAGACGAAGAACCTCTAAGTAGTTTTGAACAAACGAGAAACTTCGTTTTACACTTATTCAAATCATTTAAAACTCGCGAGCGGTGGTAGGTATATTCAACTAACGTAATCATTATTTATCAGCATCTTCCCACGCGGTTATTCGTATATATAATAAAACTAGCCGTACACGTATAAGCACCATTGCAATTTGAAATTACAATTTGCAAATGATGTTGTGTCCCTAGGTGGGCCACAATGACATTCACTTACTTAGACAGTGATGTCAGGCTTCCGGAAGTGACGTCAGTACCTAGTTGAAATAATTCGCCATCGATATGGCAAGACATACGTTCCCAACCACTCTCTCTCTTCTCATTCTTCTTCTTCTTCTTTTTCTTCATCATCTTCTTATTCTTCGTTTTCTTCGTTCTCTGCTTATTCTTCATCTTCTTCTTCTTCTCTTCCTGCTTCATCTTTTTCTCCTCCTTTTTCTGTCTTTTCTTCTTACTCTTCTTCTTGTTCTTCGTCATCTTCTTATTCTTGATCTTCTTCTTCTTCTTATTCTCTTCCTGCTTCGTCCTTTTCTCCTCCTTTTTCTGTCTTTTCTTCTTACTCTTCTTCTTTTTCTTCATCATCTTCTTATTCTTCCTGCTTCTTCCTTATCTTGTTCTTGTTCTGTTTGTTCTGTCTCTTCGTCTGCCTCTTCTCCTTTTTTCTTCATCATCTTCTTATTCTTCTTTTTCTTCGTTCTCTGCTTATTCTTCTTCTTCTTCTTCTTCTTCTATTTCTCTTCCTGCTTCGTCTTTTTCTCCTCCTCTTTCTGTCTTTTCTTCTTACTCTTCTTATTTTTCTTCATCATCTTCTTATTCTTGATCTTCTTCTCATTTTTCTTCTTCTTCTTATTCTTCCTGCTTCTTCTTCATCTTGTTCTTGTTCTGTTTGTTCTGTCTCTTCGTCTTCCTCTTATCCTTTTTCTTCATCATCATCTTCTCCTACTACTTCTTTTCCTTCTCGCAGTTTAATAACATCAATCGTATTACGTATAACAAGTGACAGCGACTGATATCATGGAACAACCATGATATGAGGGTGAGAATCTGACTTAGACTTTGCTACACCAAAGTTCATCCTTCACAATCTATAGAGGATCCACATTTCGAAGAACTTTACTGTTCGATGATGCATGAGTCTCTTCCATGAATATAATTTTCCGTCTCAAGAATTAGGCGCCAATTAACATTGTGAAATGACGAGCCTGAATATCGACACCAAGTTTGCGTCCAATGTACGCAACGAAGTGATTTGACGTCTTTACGATTCTTGGTAGAAAATTATGAAACTTGGCGTTAAACATGAAATTAGCGTAATCTTATTGTTCCTACTTCCTCGTTGTGACTAATTTGATCAGCTAAATCTGCGACTCGTTAATAATGATTAACTCATAACCTTTGCTTAATCAGAGTCTTTGATCGATCGAATATTTGGCGAAACTGCGAAAACATAGGATCTGAGTAAACATAATTTGAAATTTCCTGTTTAATTTGACGACTGCAGGTGTTTACATAAATACATGTAAGATACACCATCTTTTCTAAGGAGTTAAGTCCTTCTGAAATTAACATTCCCAGGCGGTTATGTCACGGTCATATATAGAGTCACTTTTTGGGTTCCACCCTACGTATTCTAAACTACTGGCTATCTGTTTACACTCTTGAAACGCGTAACATTCTGAATAAATAAATAGCTGATAGATCTCGATGAACGATGTGTAGATGCAGCACGAGACAATTCAAACTTGTGGCAAAAATTTCAGGTGCACTTATACTTGTGAAGTTTGACAGTAATGTCTCATTCGCAAATACAAAACGGCTACATCAATTCATGCTAATGCATGACACGCGTGTGACGCAAATATCGCTGCAAAATAACAACACGATTCGCGAAAGCCATAAGAGTAATACAAACACCAGACATCACAAGACGAGAAAATAAATTGCCCGAATCGTCCGATTAAACAAAACTATATCGATTAAATCTGCGAATTATTCGACACATGCAAGTAAAAAATGTTTTAACAGAACAAAGTCATTGCAAGCTTTTTGATTTAATGTCGATGTTCTTGTTTTCAAAATTCAACTAAAGTCGTATGCGTTCGTATATTGGTTCCTACACTTCGCCGGCGAAGTGTAAGTTGTTGCGCCGGTAGTAGATATAGAATTCACATTGACCAATGTCCATGACTGGAATGCAGAACCTGAGTTTACTTTCTATATTTAGAATCTCCGCGAGTTTTCATTAAATATGCGGACACCTTGTCGAATGAGTTTCTTAACTTAACTTGGAAAAAAAATAATACAACTTGTTCCAAGGGTGGGCGTAATCGTTTATCTCTAACCAGTTACAAGCCACTGGGGCAAACGATCGTAGCAGCGCATGCTTATAAATTTTTATCAGCAAAACTGAATAATAATTGATTAAACTTAGCCAGAATTGAAGATACTGTGACTTTAGTAGTTGTGTCTAGTAAATTACAGTCTATTATTCTTTTTTTTTCTACAGTTTATCGTCAACGGTATACGTGATATACGTGAGGACGTCGAAGTAGAGGAAAAGACAGACCTCGGTGCTTATAAGGCAATTTTCATGCTTCAGCCGAGATAAGAAGAGCGCATGCCTTTTATTCACTATGTTGAATGTCTGTACAAGAATAATAAGTCTATTATACGAGAACTAATTAGAGTCCTGTAAACCGCGAAGACCACTTCCTGTCTACGTAATCCTCAGTCAAAGAAGCAAATTCAAAGTATAAGTTTTACAGTGCAATTATTTCATCTGACTAAAGTTCATTAATTAGAACATTCTTTTGCCGAAGCGACTTATAGGCGCCACGAATAAATTAATTAACCGTTCCGCTCGACGCGATGGATCCTCGATCCCTGAATATCATCGAATTACACTCTACGAAAAGAGCATGCCCTATCTTATCGCTTGTACCGAATACGATAACTGATTTAGTAGAGCCAACATCGATAACGAACTGAAACACCATTATTAACTTAAACATCGATAACGCGAGTTCGGACACTATAAAAATGTACTAAACACAAGATTTTTGTCTATACTAAGCTCGTCTAATCTCAATCACGCATCGTAGCAACGATAGCCGTCTTATTTGCTGATTGAAAAAAAGGAATCTCTTTTCCAACCGCGGTTCTGTATTCTCGGAAACTTTACGAGCGGTGAGGTAATTCCCACGATAATAATTATCATAAGCCTAAACGGGAAGCTCTTAGCTTTCAAGAGCTGTGCCTTATCGCTGTGCGCGAATCGGCGCAAGATTCCCTCCGGAGTCCGGAGACTCCGAGGACCGAGAATATAAGTTGACAGAGGACCGCTATGCAGAGTCCGTATCACCACTCGAGGTTAGGCTAGGCTGATGGACCACTAGAAAGAGATGCAGTCGACGTGGCACTCTCTGTCCTTGGTGACTACGATAAATTGAATGATCGATGAAATAACGAATGCAGGAAGTTCAGCCGGAACGTAGAATCGTTATCAATCATGATCGCATCTTTTTCTGCGACGGCATGCATCATCTGTTATTTTATCTTTGTTGTCTTGACCCATTTGACGATAGTAAGAGAGGCCTGCAGGTAGAGATCGGGATTAAAGGAAGCCGAGATGTGTGTAGGCCATTTAGCGTGAGTTTTTTTTCTGTCTCATCGTCAGAGTTGAGAAAACCGGTTGTTATCCTGAATTCAGAATTTATTTAAAGAGTCTTCTCCTGTCTCCGTCGACTTTTTCTCTTGCGACAGGTCGCTCGACCCGAATATCTACTTTTTACCCACGGCTGCAGGACCTCCTTTTCTCTTTTAGTATTGGTAGGCGAAAGAAAGTAGTGTGGGCCTAACGATTACCACAGCTGCAGGTGGAATTAATCGAATCCACGTTCGCTAGGATGAACAGTGAAATGATAAAATGTTCTTGCTTCATATTTGGCTCTTCGTTAAAGGCGCAGAAATATGGAGCAATGCCACTCGTTTTTTAGAAACGGAATAATAACGCCTCTCCGGGAAATAGCCCTTGGCAGTAATGGCCAATCCGTAAAAGGCAGCATCGGCACAGATTTCGAAGTATTGTTCTCCGTTGGCAGCCACAGCAGAAATGAGCTTTTCATTTCTGGTCCATTGATGGCCCGGCCTTGCCTGAAGATATTTCACAACATCAAACAAAAAACACTACCGGAAACCGGAGAGTTCTGGCTGCTTTGAAATATGAAGAGGAAGAAAGAAAAAAAACTCCAAAGTTCTGGGTTTATTAAATTTAGACGAAGGAACAGATCGATATCTGGTAATTATTCAAAGACTGTTTTACCCCGATCGTGCTTTCTCAAGCACCTTTATACCCACAAACAAGGAGCTGTTACCGAGAATACGACAAGGGAAGGAATTAAGTAATACGAGGAAGGCGTGGAAGGCCGGTGTAATTACTTTCGTTCAATTTAATTATCGATTCCATTGTCTGTTCCTAGAGAAAACGGAGCTGAAATAATTAACGAGTCCCTAACCATGCCTGCATGGTATTCGACGAAAAAAAACCAGCCCAGGCTGGCTGTGATCTACACGGTGGCCGCTTGAATTTTAATTGACAAGGCGGGATGAGCCAAACAGGAACTGTAACTCTGCTGGATGTAAAAAACGCAAAGTCAAGTACTGATTGAAGGGCGCAGTCGAGATAAAGCTTTTGGGTGCGGTTGATTACGGTTAACCTCCCACACCACCCCCCAACTCTTCAATCGACGCACGTCTGTTTATATAACTCAAGACTTTTGCCTGATCCAACCCTTACCCTAAAGCCACGTACACAACAGAATAATTATTTCATTTTCTACTAATCAACGGAGTCTGTGTTCGCCACACATGATCCACAACGTTCACCATGTGATCTTCTCACACTTCTGTGATCCAGCCTTATCTCGTTCCAATTTTATTACATATTCAAAGAAGCAGTAGTCAATGTGAAGTCATGTTCTAATCTTAGAATAAGACAACAACAACAACAAAAAAATCTTGTTTCTTCATGTTTCTGTACTTTGACATTGCCGCACGTTTTAGTGGCCTACCTACTTGTGATGGTATTAGAAGTTTAGTGAACCCAAGTGACGTCGCTGAGATACTTTTAGGTGATTAACTTATCGATTCTACCATTTTATACCGTGCAACTGCTTCATCACGCGATTTTATTGGGTACCCGTAGTCACTTAGCGTTCAATTTTGCGGTGTTGAATTTTTTTTAAGTAAAAAATTGCGATCACATACACGAATGTTTGATTACGGTGCAACCTGAAGGTTACAATCAGAGGTGGCATCGAGTAAACTTTTGTGTTAGTGTAAATATACAATATTTACTGATGAACAGCGTCGTTATACCAGAGTTTGCAAACAAAGTGTCCGATCCATTCAACGGAGCGTGAAATCATCAATGAAAAACATTCGGTCCAGGATCGTTGGTCATCCAATTTATTTTACACCGGCCAACCTGATGCCCCGAAACTGAGGTTTAACTGTTACTGAAAAGCAATACAAAGGCCTGTGGGTTAGTTAGTTAGTCTATCGTTTGACTAAATTTTATTTCATATTATAGATTTCAAGTGACCAAACGGACTGAGGTCTGAAATCCAAAAAAGAGCAGACGCGAAAATGATACTGCATCACATCACGTGATTCCTGAGGGGAATGGCAAAAAGCTGAGAACACGAGGCACGCGATCATCAAGCGAACCTTACCTCTGTACACAACGGTGCACAGTAGAGCGCGACACACTTTTAAGCAATTTATTAAGAGCAGGGAAGTGGGAGTTTGAAAAGTAGCTATCACGCGGGCGTAGGTCACGTTTTTATCTCATTAGTGGTACTACCGTATGCGTTATGGTTCCGATGTATTCATTAGTCTACGACTTTAATTAGATGAAGAGGATACCAGAATTCAAAATCAGATTGTGACTATTTCTGTTCCACAAATGCAAGCCATCATCAACTGGTGTTCTGTTACATAACAGCGACAATAAAAATTACGATAGATCGATCTGTGTGAGACACGAACCTGTACTGCGATCACATATGAACAAAAAGATAATTCAGAATAGTAAACGAGACAGTGAAAAACAGGTGTAATTTGAACCAATCACCTTGTGTGTACATTACGGTGTATCTGCACAACTCAGCACCAGCAGTAAGTGTACATACAGTGTGCAACCAATACGTTAGGGTCTGCTAATGTGGATGCAATTTAATTTCAATAGTCTCATTTTAGGGCAGTACATCGAATACATATCTCACCAGCTTTGATAGTCTTACTTCTGTATCTGACCGGCTCAAGATAAGGTTTAAGACAGTTTCGTGCAAATGTTTATCATGGTTAGATGAAACATGACCCGATCCTCCAAGGACTTGCGATTGGAATCATAGCCAATGTTCTTGATGCAATGTCGGCTGGGATATGTCGCATGCCCAGAACAATTACATCACTGTAACGTCTCAAAACAACAACAAACATCTAGTTCAAATGGTGGCTACATGGATTTCAGCTTCATTTTTGTACCGACTATCATTATATGAACATCATATTGTCATGAAAATGAAACGGATTTAGACCTGTATTATTAGACAGTAAGTCAATCTCAAGAAGTCCTAAGATAGCTTCACCGGCAATCAGCGAACGTCCAAGGGTGACTGAAATCTCTCAAGACTGATGTAAGCACTGGCTATTAATATGGACCTTGGTCGAATAGATAGATTAGTATAAGAGTCCATGATACATCGTTTGATTCCAGGATGTAGACCTTCTATTTAACATAGAGTCACGTAGAACGTATCTTGCAGGCCATTTCAGTCAGAACCCCATCAGGGACACTATACATATTTCAGTCTAAATTTGATAATCGGTAATCGCTTCTTTTTATTCACATCCCTATACGTTCGATCTGGTTGTTCGTGATTAGCCGCAGCAGAATCGTGCCTCTTTTTTAATCAATACTCAGAAGAATAATCATACCTCCTCAAATGTTCTCCGAAAAGCAGCTGTTTGAGTTTCAAATGTATCTTTTGGTGCACACGAACTAAGGATTCTGGGAAACAATTTATTTTAATTCGGTATGAAACACGTGTAAAAATATGCATTACTCAAGCCTTCGACCGTGATCCGTATGTGCATACGTGATTTCTCCGGTGAACCCATGTCCACGAACATGAATTATTTATTGTTAATCAGTTTTTTTACGAGTACCTATATACGCGGCAGATCTTCCCTTGTACGTACTCTACGCGTTACACATTACATTTACATATAACTACCTCAGGTAAATATCTTGAACCACGTTACTGTGTAACACGTTCGTAGTATATAACTCGTATCTACAATCCTGCATCTATGCTGGATGGCATTGCGACGAAGATACGCGACCAACAACTCCTTAAAAGCAATTCTGACTTAGCATTGGCCCGGATTCATTTATTTCAAGATTAACTACTTTCTTAATAGGTTAACATCGTTTACATGCCTCTTCACGAGAAGAGTATAACATTTACTTTAATGCCTCACGGCATTCTGCTTCGGGGCTCCGAACATAAGGTTGTCAACATTCATTTTCGCTGACTTTTTTCATGTATTCAAGGATACTTTTTTTTCTATCCACTGCAGCCTGCGGTTTTTGTCACATAAGACATTCTTTCCTTCCTCGTTTGCTTTCTTTCTCGATTCTTTATCCACTATCTCAGTTTCCGGTAAGGCATTCCGCCAATATCTCTCGATATTCCACACCGTCAAAACGTAAGTCACAGTAAAAACTCGTCTAAGGTTACAGTTACATGCCTTTTGGCATGCACGTCCACCTCATACCGATCTGGAACAGGAGCGTCCTGTTGGGCTTTTTCTTATTATACGTAGACTCATAGCTTTATATTCTAATATCTTCACGAAACTGGGGTTCGTCCTTTCCGTACCTGGTACTCGGAGAGAATATCTTACAGGATATTCCCTAAAAGTACGGGAAGCAAAATATCATCCATGGGATTTTTTTCCCGCCTTCATAGTTTCATGTTTTCTTCGTATTTTTGTGATTTATCATTTTTTCAGGCTTGTGCTCCGTTTCACATGGTCGCATGTGCTTACGCGCGAAAGCTGTGCCACGTGCTACGCACGTGCCTCACCATTGCAACGACTAATGTAAGCCGTTTGAAAATGTGGTCACAACGAAAATAGAAAACAAACGAAAAAAAAAAACACGTATGTGTACACTGAACAGAAATAGACACAACAAAAGTTCGAGAATCTTGAAGTAATAATTGATTAAGTTTCTATGTGTCAGATGTATTGATAATTATGTCAACTGTAGATACAATATTCTGTTATTGATTTTGTAATCTTATCAATTTTTATTTTAACCAGTTAATCACGGCTTTTATTGATATGTAAAACTTGTGCTTTCAAACGTCGGGGTAACGATCTTGTTTCATATTCATTTATTACAACTCTCGATACATATTGACGAGACCTTATCGTCGAAAGAAACGTTTTTGAATGATTCCACTTCTGTTTCCTTTTCACATTGAACCTCCAGAGCCGAATCATAACGTCCTCGAATCGAATGTCGCCAATAACTTGAAATAGCAAGATTCACGTATTTTTTGGTGAAAGTTGATTAAAAAACAAGATTCATGTTCATAACGTAGTTTCGACTGCACAGGAAAGGTGCCGAATTGGGATTCGCTAGGAACAGAAACGTGAATGATGATAGCGTCAAGTAGGTACTTATAGTAGATAAATAAAATGGCACGTTCTATATTCCATGGGTGTCCCTAACGTCCTAAGACACGAGTTAAAACGTGGGTATGTGTCACATATACCATACACGCATACTCCATATGCAGATAGAAATCAAAGTGCTATGACTATTCGGAGTCGAATGCGTCCCAGCTCTACGACCATAAACTAGCGTCATGAATCTAGGTAAGTATGTGTATTAAAATAAATAAGGAAAGAACGACTTCCTCATGCCCATTGTTAGCCTGGACGTGAATCGCTGAAAACAATTAAATGTTGAGCATTCGATTTTAATTTTACCATTCAAATCACCAGCTCACGTTCTATATCAAACACATATGAAACAATAATAGAAGTATTAAATAAAACAAAAGCCGGAGACCAACAGCCGGCGAGAACGGCAGATGGATGTAAAACGGTTAAAAGGATGTGGGGAGAGAGAAAGAAAGAAACGACCAGTTTTATTCCGATTCGAAATTATCGCTACGGCTCCGTTCCGGACGTAATTTTTTTTTCCGTTCCAAATCTGTATGCGTGCACGTGTACATAATCGGTGACCTCAGATTCTTATACTGTGTGAAACTACTAATTATGCACGCTTTACGTCCGACTTATCAGAGGTCGAAGGAACTTTGGCTGACTGCATATATATGCCTACGATGTGGTCCATCATTCGTCACGTGTTCACGAATCTTACTTCACGTTGATTCTCAGAGTCTGTTATTATTTAGTTGCGGGAGGACAATTGGATCAGCCTTTTGGGGTATAATCGATTCGGTAAAGGTAAAAAAAAATGTTCAAGGATTCCGAAAGGTCAACGTACTAGACACGCGAACCTCCTCGGATACTAAGAAGCTGATCGGAACTCAAGTCTCGAAAACAAAAGCGAATGAATTATTTTCGGCTCCAACACCAACGAAGCCGAAAAAAAGGAAAATAAGTCGTGAACCGGTATGGAATTATTATTTCCCCGGTGGTGGCTGCACTGGTCACTTCACTGCCCGATGTGGAGACTCGACTATCGACTACCTTCTGGCTGACCGATGAGCCACCGATAAGTAACCTGGATCTTATTTCGTGTTGACAAATTTCATAACTCGTGTTATAAATTCGTAGCGATTGCGGACTCTGATTGATTGATGGCTGAAAAGATAACGAATATGTGTGTGTAATGTAAAAAAATTCAAAGCTTCTTACCCTCGCGTCGAACATTTCGGCGGGCATACGACTAGCCGTGACTCCGTTCATTTTTTTTTTCTTCTTCTTCTTGTTACCCCTTATTTAATCCTTTCGGTGATGAAATCACACCTTCGAACACACATCAAGGGATGCGTACCGGGGTTACTGGCGATTTCAATAAGACTGATGTGAGTGTCGAACGAAGATGAATGAATTATGATTGAAATCTGTCATAAGTATTTATAGAAATTATTCTCGGAATGTATTATGGACACTGTACTGCACACTGTATTATATTTATATTATCTTCTCTCACTGCACAAAAATAGTATATTATTAAAAATCGTCAGTGACCTGAATATATTCCCATTACCTTATCGTCAACATTCACGCAATCTCTATGAATCTTTACCACAACCAATTATCGATAAAAGATCATACGATCTGATACTACGCGGTTTTCGAAAGTCATCGACGAAATTTTAGCCAGCTAGTCGTTGATCACGTGGAATTGTTCTTGAACGATTATTCCATTATTGTGCCGATCTGCACAACGTGGTAGAACTTTTATAAACGGAGCTCGATTAAGAACTGTTCAGTGTATTATAGCTGGTACACCGCATCGGTACGCGATTTGAAACTCGAAGCTTAAACTGTTAAGAAAGCATCTCGCGCATGCGCCCTTTTTTTTCATCCTTCCTTGTTTTTTTATTTCCTTTTCTCGGTCCTCTCGGTCCAAACACGTGGTGGTATCTCAGAATCGTAACATCCGTACCACGAAGATATTTTATTATTCTCGATGCCAGAGGTTTGACTAGATATTTTTTTATTTTTTGTTGTTTCTATCTAAAGCTTCGATTCATCCTCAAATAAATATGAGTAGTCGATGAAAAGCTAGTTTTACGGTTTCAAATCGATTCCGGTCGATTGATAACCCAAAGGCGAAGGGGATAGTCGAAAAGCCACACTGACGTTCGGAGGTTCGGGAACCACGTGGTTCATCAACAGAATTCAGACTGCCCGCGACCAACGCTCATGCGAAGCGGAGTTGAGGCGCACCGCGTCGCGACTGGCGCGGGTAAAAAACGACACGATGACCTCATCACTGGCTATGTTCTCTCTCGAGGCGGGGTTACTAACCGTACTAAAAACGTTGGATAGATATCGCCTTCGGCACGGTATAATCCTACCACTCTGTAATCCTACTTTACGCCGGGTCCGCGTGTCCTACGTAGGATATACACTACACGCGCATACGTGGCCCCGGAGGCATTTCGTCTATCCGCACCTCACACACGACTCGACGATGTCTTCCTATCGGCTCTTCTTCGTCTATCGACTCTTCGATCCTTGAAGAAATTTGGAACACCTGTGGATAGAAGGATCTATCGATTTCAGAAAAAAAAGAATTCTTTTCTACAAAATCAGTGCAGATTATTTATTTTCTTTCTTCGCGACGGGATCACTGGAGATTTATTAGTCGATGCTTCTCCTTCTGATACGTCGAGTTACTTATTTCACTTGTTCAGTGATTCCCTGCAGGGTCTGGTTGGTTCATTGTTTATCTTCTGTATCTTCTGCATCGATTTCAGGCTTCATATCTTGGATTAACCCTACATTTCACTCATATACTGAATGTAATTGAAGGCATGGATGGAACAAGGGCCTACATATTATCGTGTAAATTCCATAAGATTAGGGCGCTTGTTCCACCCATGCCTTTGATTCATCGTATGTACGTGGCATTGTTAGGAGTCCCTACTTGTACTAATAGTATCAATAAAGGATAAAACAGAAGACATTCGGTTGTATATTTTATTTATGTGTATGTACAGTGAGACGAATCAAAGAAGACGAAGAGACGATCGATTAATGATCACATGCGGTGTCTTTGAAGCAACTTTTATTGCTCGCGGATATTAGATCATATTTTGATCGATAATTTAATGCGGAAACCGCAAGCAGCTCCGTGACACACCTTTGTTTTAACGATTAGGCCACGCATGTTTTATAAGCCTTGCCTAGAGCAGCATATATTATCGAAAAGCAAAAAGGCAGAATTTGCTGTGCCTATACCTACGTTAAACTACGAAGTAAGTTGCGTTACTGCATCAAGCGAGACACGTGAATAATATATATGTACTATACGGTACACCTACGTCGCATAGATACACGTTGTTCAAATTAGATAACGCGGAGTACGCGTTTGAGTTTCGCATCGCGATGTATAAAGAGTTATCTCTCAAAACTCGAGTCGTTCGTCGTCGACCTTTGCCGAGCTAATATATCATATATCATATAACAGCCAACCTGGGTTTGCGGATCCTCGGCGCGGCTACCGGCTGTATGGCAGTATTATAAAAGCATTGCCAGCACCTCAAGAAAGGTCACGTCCCGAGGGGTTGGCGTTAACGTAACTTAAAAAAAAAAAGTAGAAGCAGATAAGAATTTCTATTTTTCTGCGATAATAACAACGTCTCCTCATTCCTCTAGGCGAAGAGTATAATAACGTTAATAACGATATACCCGGCTGTATATAAGCGAAGTTACTAAACGTTTATCATGAGAATATAAAAAACGTAGAACTGAATAATTATCATCGATTTATGCCGTCGTTCTGTTATTTTTAACGACAATACAACTTTTTCAGACTTACGAATTTCGCGCCATAACGTAACATGACAGATTGGCTGCTTTATATTAATATTCGTCGTCCGAGGCGCCTCTGCCGGCAGCCTGAGGTTCCAAAGTTTGTATCATAATGTTTGGCACACGAAGCTCCATCCACCTCCGCCAGGGGCGCGTCGATAGCAAAATCCTAATTCTTAGCACGGAGTATAGCTATGTACAATATATATATCACATTTCGAGCCCAGAAAACGTAGACGTTTCTGGTCTCCATAGTAGGGATGGGCGATGTTGGAAAAAAAGATCGATTATTGAATAATCGATGTTTAAAAAGCATCGATGTTTAACATCGATGTTTGAAAAAAGAATCGATACATCGATTATTTTTCTATGATTTTTTTTTTCTTTCTTTTTGAGTTCGAAAACAATATCTCAAATGTTACTTTATTCAATCTTTATGATTATGAGAGTATGGAAATCAGATTTACTGAAAGTATAGTAATATAATATGAACCGGAAAATATGAATTACAGTCGATAAAGTAGAATTGAATTAGATAAATAAAGTTCGCATTAAAATTCAACTATCAAAATATTAATATCCACTGATAGATGAAAAGTGGTGATTTTTATATGTGTGGTGTATAAAGAGTGTTCAAAAATGAAGTATTTTTGGGATTTTTTGTCATTTTTCTTGAACCGATGTTTTTTGCCGATGTTCAATAAAAAAAATCGAACATCGATGAATCGGCCCGAAAAAACATCGACGCAAATAATCGATTATTTGAAAAAAAATAATCGATTGTTTCGATTAATCGGCAAACATCGCCCATCCCTACTCCATAGCGCGGAATCCGCACACGTGTGCGCTGCATTACCGCAAGGTGCGTGCAAATCACTGTTAATGAAAATAATCGTGTTATCAATACCTTGACGCTTCGGTTTATGTCCATCAGAGGAGGAAAACAACGCTACAGTTATTGGGTTACATAACCTAAGATCGAATTTATTCAACGAGTAAACAAGGATTGAGGTTAGGTTACGGTTATAATCTTATTAGGTTAGATCAGTTTTTAGCGGTTTCTCACTGATGCAATTACAATATCCACACGCCTTTGATCGAATACTAAATTTAATGGATGTGGCGAAATTTGAAGAACAACAAAAATATTGAAACATTTTCTTTTTTATGTTGCGTATTATCGAATATCTCTGGTTCGTCGTTTGTTTTACAAGGGGGCATCGCCTACTACGGGAAACCGATTCGGTCCATTTTTAATACACAAGTAGGCCTTGACTAGAAGTGTAACGGGTGCAAGTAATAAGGTGCAAGACTCAGCCGGTTCCGAGAAATGAATATCGCAAATTTTGATGTTCGATTCTTTGTACTCGTGCTGCAGCTGGCTTCGACAGGTTCGAACATGGATTAACACGTATACCAATACAATGTATCACTAGTTTGCAATGGACTAGAGAAAGACTAACTAATCACAGTAGATACGCTGGAAAGTAGTATTTTTTCAATTGGATACACACGAATTTATATGATATTGATTGTCTTATGTAATGTAAATGATAAAAAAATATATATATTACGTGCGGAAAAAGATTGAAAAAAAAATTTTTTGAATTACTCCGAGCGAGGATCGATCCGGCGACTCCACGCTCATGAGACGGATGCGCTGCTGGCTGAGCTACGCGCTCGTTGTCGACGAGCTGACGTGGAAAGTATAAAAAGGCATCAAAATTTGCGATATTCATTTCTCGGAAACGGCTGAGTTTTGCACCTTATCACTTGCACCCGTTACACTTCTAGTTAAGGCCTACTTGTGTATTAAAAATGGACCGAATCGGTTCCCCGTAGTAGGCGATGCCCCCTTGTTAGTGTGAATAAAGTGAGAAGAACACTGATCTCTATAAATCAAATTCCCATCATAACAATAAAGAATCAATTTTCACAGAGATGGATTCTGGAAACTCGGACGCTGCAAACGGGAGGCCTGAGCCGACCGTCACGATCAAAGTCGAACCTGGTACCAAGGTCGCTGGTCCTTCCACAGCTCCGCCTCCGATAATCCCAGCCGTAGTTCCACCTACAGCGCCGATTATAAAGACAGAATCTGGACTCCCGACGTCAACTACGAGACTAACGTCGTTCAAATTGCCAAGGGACTTGACCTTAGGTGGAAACATTAAGCTAGAAAAATCGAAAAAGGTTTATGCTCCCAATTTCAACGTCCTGAGGAACAAGAATAAGGAGTAAGCATCAATTTGCATCAATGATAACCACATTATTTTATCTATTCCTTGCGTTGTGTTTTCAGCGAACCCGTCGCAGCGAAGAGTAATACGAAAAATTCGAGAGAAAGAGGTCGAGGAAGGGGTCAAGGTCAGAGGGGTCGGGGGAGAGGAAAAGCTTCGGATAACATAATCCAGGTTTAATAGAGATTCGTTGATACTCCGACGTTGAAAAATAATTTTCTCAATTTCTCATTACTTTGAATCTTGTTCGCAGACCGACGGAGTATTTTCTGGTGGTATAGCCGACTCTTCACGGCCCGGTAAAAAGTATAAAGGTGTCGGAGACGGCGGCGGTAGAAGTAGCAGTCGGAGTGCCAGCTCAGCTTTGGAGAAACAGAAGCTGAATTTGAATCACAAAATCGACAAAGCTGAGGAGGAAGAGAAACTCAAGAATTTATTGAGGGATGATTTTGTCGAAAATGGAGCTGTACCAGACATGGAAAATCCACCGGTCATGCTGCCCATGGCTGATGAAGGCAAGTAGCTAATAATTCGATTCCTGATTGACTAAACGTCTTTATTTATTTTTCTCGCCATGATTCATTGATATTTAACGATGGAATAATTATTTACAGCAAGATTGTACAAAGAAGAAGCCAAAGACGAGCTTGCGGTACCTAAAATTGATAACACCGAAGGAGACGTGAAGCCTGTTATACTGGAAAATGGGAAAGGTACATTTCTCTTATTCGAAGGAACCAAGAAGAATATTAATTGAATCTCCTTATTGAAAAACTTCAATTTCAATTGATTTTCGGCAGTAAAACTTTGGACGAAATCTTTCCATTTAAATAGATTCCATCAGCTGTTTAATTCCTTTCACACGCGGAGTACCGGATTTTTTATTGATCTGATCGCATAATTAAGCAGATGCTCTCACATTATTTATTGGTTGCATGACGTACTCAGAAAAAAAAAACTATTTTCGCACTGAACTCAAGTCTGAAATTTTGGTACTAGTTTCAAAAACAGTTACTTCTCTTCGTAGAATTGAAAATGTATCGAGTATATTGTTCTGTGTTTCAGTGTCAGATGATAGCAGCGGGGTGAAAGCTACTCCAAAGAAATCGGTGAAAGAGGAAAAGAAGCTGATCACCATTCCACAAATTGTTGCGAATGAAATGAACAGTTACATTTTATTACAGGTAGCAAATGACGCATGTTCTATACTTTGTCCAGTTCTATTCAGTTCAGCGGGTCTGTGTTCACCGCGAATCTTGATTTCAGTTTCCTGATTGTCTACCCGGACTCAGAACCGACGGTGAAATGAGCGATCCGAGAGCGAAGAATGCCGAATCCAGTACGCAAAATCCGATCGATAACAAACCAAAGACTGAATACTGTACGTTGAGTGGCTTGAAGGAAGGGATGCTGGGAAAATTGCAAATATTGAAATCTGGTCAAGCGAGGCTGGTTCTTGGTAACAATAAACTGGTCATGGATGTTGGTTCACACATAAGCTTCAGACAAGTTGGTATCAAATGATGAAATTAACTTATTGTTAATTGAGAAATATTTTTTCTCAAAATTTCATGCATTGTCTTTAATTACAGGATTTAATCGCTGCCAAACTAGACTTGGAACAATTGACCGGCGAACTTTTGAACCTTGGCACGGTCGGCAGTACTCTAATTTGTTCTCCAGATTGGGAATCTATGTTAGCTGATCTGTAAAATCATTGATAAGATAATAATAATAATAATAGCAATAATGAATAAACAATATTATTATCATTAACTTATTGTTACTCTTTGGTTTATAATTTTTCCACCTCTTACGATTTTGAAATTCTTGATCAGTACGAAATACTTCTAGACCGAATCCATTTCAAATCGGGCAGGCTACAAATCGTGATGTCACGGAATTTTTTCAAATTGAAATATGTTGTTGTTTGATGAGAAAAAGGCGACCCGTATTTTTTTGTTTTGGAAAAAAAAATCTTGCTACGAAGTTACGGCTATTTGAACATTTAATCGTGCGCTACCAAAGTTCTTGAAAAAGGAACACTTCTTTTCTTAATAACGCTATATCTTTGGAACGGATCATCGCAAATACTTTATCTTCGTCTCATTTTGTAGGGTTTTTTGCACTCTTTTGGAATTCGAAGAAAAATTTGAGGATTTTTTAAAATTGACGGAATGACGTTCATTTTTCGAAAATAAGGGAAACCCGTTTTTATCGAAAAGTGATTTTTTTATTTTCTCAAAAATTTTACACAATATGTGGGGTAATATGACGGATATATCCTCCGAGTTTTGATATACCCTCGTTCCGCGGACGCGGATCAAGCATAAATAAATACAATATCCCTTTGCCCAGGGTACGGTTACCCTGGACTGTGGCTATAGTCGCCCCACACACCCGTATACCCAGGTATCGCCTACGTACCACGTCAGCCAAGTCAGGGACAGCTGCAGGGTTTTTCCCAAAAACCACGAATCTTCCCTGACTTGTGCCCCTTCCCCTAGGGCACGTAGGCATATTTCGAGTATACCTATATAAGGACCGGGTTGTGGGCTCGAAAGTTAGCACTTAGCAGTTACTGGGTGTTGAGCCAGTAAGATAGCCGCAGTGAGACTTTGTCGCGAGCTCCCTTGTCGCGGGGTGACCTCAAACTCTTGTACACCGCCAACACGCAGTTTGCCTCCCTTAGAACAATACCCTTTTTCTTTGTTTCAATTTTAGTTTCGGCCGTTTACTTATGCATTTTCCACCCATGTTGAATGTTGTAATAACAACAAGCGATTCGACAACATCGCTCTGTTAAATCAACTCAGAAGTGCGTGTTAAAATTACGAAACAAAATGTTGAATTTGTGTCAATTCTTCAATAATTTCGTTGTGCTACAGCTCGAGATTAACGGCTTGCATCAAATTGACATAATTTCCATAGTGGACCTACTGCGACACGCAAAAAGTTCCAAATTCAACCCGTGTTGTCTAAAAGGGAAATAGAAATATTCTTGTCGCAAGAAAGCTCTCAAGAGATAACAGTGCCAAGCAGACGACAATCCTTCACGCTATGCAACTTTTCTCCGCTGCAGGATAAAGGAAAGAAGGAATGGTTGTTGTTGTTAATACCACGGAGTAATAATATGGAGGGCCAGCTTGCCCACGATCGACTGTCATTTGTCATCCCCATTCGCGGCCGCTCGGTAATAGTTCGGCCGGCCGCCACTGCACTGCGTTGCGAGCGGAGTCGCTTCAGTTTTGAACGAAAAGCTATGGGATTCAATGGCGAATACACGTGGCGTGATATTTAATGAGCTTATAAAAGTGTTTTATCGTGCTTTAGCACGATTTCGAAAGTCATCAAGTCTTCTCATACATCAGAGACAACTTTGTGATAATATATGCTGTATTCTATTTAGTCGTAGCCGAACAACAGCGTATTTCTCTGTCTATTACTTTTACTACATTTTGCTGAAATTTATGTCAATCATTATTATTAATATACTGGTAATTTTCTGATGTTTAATTGTATATTTCAGGATACCCAAATGCTTTCGCCTAGTTCTCCCTAATTTCTTTGATATTTCTTGCTTATTCTGAAGATTAATACTTCTGACCGAATCCATTTCAAATCGGGCAGACTGGAAATCGTGATGTCACGGAATTTTTGCAAATTGAATTATGTTGTTGTTTGACGAAAAAAAAGCGACCCGTATTTTTTGTTTTGAAAAAAAATTTGCTACGAAGTTATTACTATTTGAACATCGCGAATTTCTGTTTTATTGCGATCTGTCGAGTGAAACCCTGGAGTACCGAGCGTAGTTGTAGCCTAGAATTTAAGTTATTATTATTTAGTCACGTTTTCTTCATTCTTTAATGACTAGTCTTCTTCCGATTTTCCATTTATTATATTAATTTTGAATTTTGCAATTATTATAAATTTTTAGTATTGTCCCGGTAGACTCAGCGAAGTTTGACCGTTTTTCGATTTACTTTATTCTGAATTGTTAATCTGATAATAGAGTATTATAATTTTCTTTTTAATATCGAGTAAAGTCACATTGTTACCGTATGTCAAACTATTGTTAACTTTTTATTTTCTGATTGACATTCTGGAACGTCTGGCACCTGAAATCCTGATATATATATATATACATTTGAGTCGTATTTGAGTATAACTCATTCTATTTTTGAGACTATTTGTCACAACCAGAGACTACTTTCTTCCTTTCTACGGAAAACACGTTACATTTTCGAAGAGTATATATGTTTAAAAAAAAATTGTGAGGCACATTTAATTTTGTATTCAGAAAAGCTTCCAAACAATTCTGATACCATTATATTTTTAGAGAAATACAAATTATAGAGCATTACGAGACGGAGATAAAAATTTTGGCAAAGTATAGCCTGATTCGTACCTTATTCTGGGCTGTGAAAAACCTTGGAATGTCTGCCATCAGCTTTGAGCTGCCTGGTAAACTTAATACTAATTGTCGCTAACAAAATGATCTTATTATTCACTAAGGATGGAATGAAACAAGAATAGAAATTGTTGAACAAATAAGTGATGAAAATACACAAGATTTCAATTGTTTATTTCATTTATTGTATGTACAGAAATATTCAAAACGTAGGTAAAACCTATAAAATTTTACCCGCATATTTGACGGTAGTTTTATAGCCACTGCTTTGGTAATCTGAAAATTAAACATCTTAAAACATTTCAAAAATATATCAGCTTGCTCTCATTTCTTTCACCCAACGTAGATAATAGAATTCACACGATTCTATCGGTTGAAATAGTTTAAATGCGTCAATCGCGCCTATTACAGCCATGTATAATTCACGAATCTGAAAGCGACTCCGACGCGAGCGCTGTTGCCGGCCAGGCGGTGAATTATTTTCGTCCGGCACCGGTTTGGAGTCAAGCGCACTAGCGCGGCCGGCCCTCCATATTATTACTCCGTGTTAATACCATCATGTACACGAATTTTTTCGCGCGAGAATTATTGATGCGGACTTTGTGGAGAAAATTGAAAAATTCTTTAATTCAGGCACATGCTGCAGTCTTAATACATTATTGTGTATATGTATACATAGGAATGGTGTTATTCATGTAGGTATTAACATGTAGCGGTGTCTCAAAGTAATACAATAAAAGTCGGTCCGATAAATGTTAATTTTTTGGTAAAAAGTGAATCTATGGTCACATGTTAATTTTTAATATAAATGAGTCTGGTCTCAATGAAATGTTCTAAAATTTATATCAAAATCAGTTAAATATTTTAAGATCGTCACACGTGATAGAGACTATTTAAAATTACAGAAAACCAACGATTAAAAGTAATTGGGGATAAGTTCATAAAATGAAAGGAATATTTGGATAAAACTTACTATCCGTTACATGTAATAATACTATACAACAAACAAACAAAAAAATTCTAGCTTAAATACTCTATAAATTAGTGTGTGTTATAATGAAAACGAAGTGTTTTTTTTTCTACCTTCTTGCATGATTTAATGGCAGGTCTAATGTGAATTTGTAAATTAGAATTTAGCTCAAATTTTCTCGCACAAGAATAAGTTGGGATGCTAAGTAATAAATATCGATTGAGTTTCATCTGCCCGTAAAGTAAGGCCGTAGTAGGTTAAAATCCGAAAAAGATTTCCTAATCTTTAGATTTTTCCCTCCAGCGAAAGCCATAAATAATTTCTTATAACGACTGTATTCAAACAATCCAGCAATCTCCGTTTGATAAACGCGAAAAAGATTTCATTACCGAGAATTAAAATTACTACAAACATATGTATAACATTGCAGATCTAACAATAAGCTTACGACGAATCTACGATCAGATGGATGAATAATCCTTCGACAATAAATACATGTATACCTAGACAATAAATAGTGATACATAAATAGAGATATTGAAAGGGCGAATCATCGCGTAAATCCATTATATCTACATGGACAATTGATAATTACTTTACTGATCAAACACGTGTAACAAAACATGTGTCCACAGGGCTTCGAAATTGGTTTGTGTATCTTTCTCAACCGAACCTTACACAGGTAACACTTCCAAAGATCAAGTGAGACGCGAAATGTTTTTTTGGGCTTAGCCACCTTTTTTAGACCTTTCGATCCCTTAGGTTCCGGTTTTACCGTTGCCTCACAGGTCTTCGAATCTTTTGCAATTTCTTCACCAATCGCTGACTCAT
>JAFFZH010015234.1:0-12581 GCA_018420115.1 Euura saliciscinereae | reverse complement strand
CGGCACGTGCTAATTCTTATGGTACGTGTGTACGGTTGCCCGCTTCAGGCGCACCAAGTGGCCAGTGTCCAGGGTTACTCACGGTATGTATCAACTAGTCAGCTTGAGAAATAGAATTTTTATAACTTCTGGTTCCAATTTCGATCATACGTACATTTATTAGGAGTCTACCTCATAGACGGCAATGTTCGTGTCAACAGAAACATCGAGAATTAACTTCGAGCTTCGATGGGAATTCAAAAGGCGGAGATTTATGGGTGTAATAATTTCTCTTTATTCAAATGCTCATTCAAATTACAGTATACAATTGCATTACGATTATTATAACATCGAAATCACCTAACTTAGAAATAGACCTAAAACCAGCTAGATATCATTATACTAAACAATTTTTTTTTTTTAATCCTATACAATCAGTTCACGCATTCTGCAACTTCCAGGTCACAAAATTACCCAGATCAAACGAATAAATAAATAATACATGTAGCCCCTTGACTAATTATTATTTTTTCCATTCTTTGTATTGAGCACCCGGTATGTACGAACAAATTGAAAATTCATATAATAATCATGATTGAAGTTTGACAAAAAAAAAAAGAACAAACACGTTCCACGCGAAGGTCCATCATACAATTTTTCTAAACTAATCAAATAATTCGTATCATAAAATCTTCAAACAAACCAAATACATATACATCTACGCAACGTTTACGATAATAAATGCTTACAATTAGATCCGGTTTAAAATCAGTGTATTCGAAAGTACATGAACTAGACCTACGCGTATATTTAGAGATAAACCTTTCTCAAGACGCCAATTTCCTCACCGCAGTCAGGACACAACGCCTCGACCCCTGCGTCCTTCGCTTCTTTGCATACTTCTTCAATACAATGTGGACAGACCAAATGCCCACATTCGGTTACCATCGCCATCGTCACCATGTTGTCATCTGAGTCGTCGGAGTCTGAGCTATAATCCGGAGATACACGGACCAAGCTTCCTTTATTCCCTTGACGTCGCGGGCGAGATTCGCATTCGTCCTTGATTCGGCGCTGTTGTGCTTCAAAATAAAAACATGTTCCGAGTGGAGGATAAATATTCCCAACAATGGAAGAACGAATCGTTTCTCTCAAACGAAGGTCATTGTCAAATCGGTTATTATTTGAAATTCAAACACATATTCTATCGCTGATTACATGTTATATAGTCACCTTGCGAGGACTGATCCGGTTCTTCTGTTATACTCTTCGAAGAATCGACGCCGAATATATTCCGATTGCTGTAATCCGACACAGTCGCGAGTATCGTAGCTAGTTGCACTACGTTGCTGTTCAGTCTTTGCAAAATCTGAATAAGCTCGGGATTCGACGCCGATTCCTTCATCTTTCCGTCTTCAACACCACGAGTCGTATTTTTCATCTTTTTCTCGGAAATGCTTGCAGCAATTTTAATCTTCACACCGGGGATTTCAATGAATACGATTATTGTATCACTTTTAATGTGAAAATAACTCGATTTTATTCGATCAGAATTTATATTCAACTTTTACTCTGTAGGTTTTGGAGCAGCTATAAGTGCTATGACCTATGGACGACAAGTGTTGTGATTACTGTGCTCTGTCCACGCGTCTCGCTCTTTGTTATGTAGCATCGTATTTGGCTGCGTTGAATTCTTCACAACCGGAAATTAGGAAAGCTGAGATCAATACAAAATCGAAAAATATCTCTTTTCTGATCCGAATTGATGGCAGGAGCAACAACAAAAAATTTTTGCTGCATGATAATATTTTCAACATCAACAAAAATGCGCGGGAAATGATGTCAACCAAAATTTCATTTTTAAACGGTCAAATACCTCCGTCAAACTATACTTATGTATATCGACATGACTGTACTCAAGTCTGTTAAGGACAACAACCCTAGTTTTCATATTTGCATACATTCTAGTATCGGCGATCACCTTTTTTTGCATTCTTATCAGCAGATCGAGTCTTACGATTCATTTGTAAATGTAAATGTTTCTGTTGTACCACGTTATTCTTTATCAGATTACGTCTGTGGCTCTTGAGGAATCATATTCTACATCCTGGGATTGGTTACAAGAATTTGAACAAATGTGCGATAAAAAATTGATATTTATTTATATATTATTAATCATATTACATCCATACATATTTCATAAAGACTATAATTATCACCAATAGTGTTTTCCTTATATGCTAAAACATCTTGATCGCGCTCAGCGCGTAGCCTAAAATAAATTTTCAATAAAATGAAATGCAATTACAAATTTTCAAACCCAACAATTAGCGAAAATCAACGGAAAACATATCGATCAAATTCTGACACTTATATTCTCATATTTCTCTTGAATTCTTGAGATAGCTGGCTGTTAATATCGATCAGAATAATTTATATGAACACTTTACGCAATTGTCCAACGTTCTCCCGACACACCGGGCACAAGGTATTCCCTTTCTTTGGATCGCATGTGTCTTCAATGCACGATTTGCAAAAGATGTGTCCGCATTCGGTCACCATCTTTTGTTCCGTGCACTTCACGGAGGAAAGACTCTCGAGGCATATTGGGCAGGTGATTTTCAGGCCGATGCTGGTACGCCGTGATCGACGCGGAGGCTGATTGCGCGGAGGCGTAGGCGTATCGTGCTTTTCCTCGGTTATACGCGATTGGCGCGCTTCAAACTCCAGCAATATTTTTCGCTGCTCATCCAAAAATTCGGACGAATTTAATAAATCTTGAAAAAAAAAAAAATGCTTCAATGAAAACACTCTTTCTACTCCCGACATCAATCGACTGTTTTCTTTTGAATATCTACACATTTTTGTTGACAATCGATCGGTCGAAAATATCACTTTTCACTCAGAAGGAGGATCTAATTCGGAATATTCGAATTTATACCTTCCACGGTCACGTCAGTTGCCACAAACTCGGCCATCGAGTCGTTGAGGTCGTCGATTTGATCGTTTAAAATTGGCACATCTACAGTTTCGTTGGATTCTTCCGGAACTGTTTTCAGTAACTCTGCAGGAATTACGCCAGGTCGTAAGATAACAGTAATCTGCGATCTATTCTGTTGGCTCATGGCGAATTATCGGCGTCCCGTACGTCTCTCGCTGGATATTTTAATTTCAACGAACGTTGTAGAAGCACGTATATTCAAGTGTTGTGATCACTGTACTGTCTCAATGTCGTGTACTCTGTCACACATATCCTACAAATTCGGTATTTCGGCTGCGTTTGATTGCTTGGATTAGCTTTGAAAGCTTCCGCTACAGTTCAAAACAAGGTTTAATTAATAATTGTACGATCAAAAAAAAAAAAAAAAAATGTCAATGCTGATCGATCCCAAGGGTTTTTCGATTAGTATTTTTTAGTCCATTTTTTCGTCTCAATTGTTTAAAAAATACGACATTAAGAAATTCTTTGGGTACAGCGGCGCTATTTGAAATATAACGAAGTTTTAGTCAGATAAAAAAACAGCTGAAATTGTTCGTAGGAGTTGAATTACTGAAAAACTTTCAGGTCTTCACTTCAAGTCGCAGATTCTATAAAACTGTGTTCAATATTGATTGAGGCATGTTTGAGTTTATTATTGACTCGGAGGGGAAAATAACTCAAATAATTTTTTAGTGAAATAATTCAAATTATTTAATTTACTAGAAAACAATTTTTTCCTCATTTTTTCATTTATTTCTATGTAATTGTTTTATTAATTTCTGAATATTTCAATTATTTCTCAATATTCCACGTCGAATCAATTTGAATCGTAGAACTCGAAGTATGTGTGTGGTTGAAAAAAAAAAAATGAAAATCGAACGCTAGTATAGTTATTTAATATTAATTTATTATTATTATTTGTTTAAAATATTGTACAGTATTCGTAAAATATAAGTTTTATTTAAATTTTTTATTTTTTGTGTAGCGGACGTATTATTATGTACAGTATCCATAGTGTGATAAAAGAATATAACTACGTAAAAATCATAGATGCATAATAATTAATACGCATTGCGAGCAATGTGGGACGACGTAGTGAGGAACGACATTTTTTTTTTCATTCATACGCAGCAAATACGCGAGAAACGTTAACTTTCACTAGATTCGATAAATTAATTACGATTTTTTGTTGAGAATATGAAACATCTTGATTTTTAGCGATGAAAATGAAATTAGAAGATCACGTTATTAGCTGATTTTAGAGAAAAATATTGGATAATCGCATCTATAATAATACTGAATAAAGATAGACTATGAATATCAATAAAATGTTACAGATATCTACAATAATTATTCTATACGATTCAATATTAAACCGTAAATCGCTAACTAGGATATGTATTCTTCTAGGATTCACGTTATGTATATTGAAAATAGGCACTTTAAACGCGTCAAATCACATTTCGAATTCATATACCGTCTGATCATTAGATATAATAACTTCAATATTGTTAGAAAAAATTTCTCATGAATCAATTAGTTGGTAAGAGTCCGAAGAAACAATGCGATTAATTTTTGTCGCGATAAGCTTAATCGCTGCTAAAACTAAGCTTCGCCATTCTTCTATTAATTCATGTAACAAAAGAATTTAAAAATTAAAAATAAAAAACAGCGTTATAGGAAAAACGAAGCGATTCAAAGAGTACATTATCGATAGTTGTAAATTACTGTTTCACAATTACCAGAATTTAGCATGAGCAAGCCTATTAATTATAACTATATTCAAAAATTACAATAAATATAATAATACTACGGTAATAGGAGGCTTTAAAATAAATTATTCTACATATCATATTCAAATTACGCAATTGCTTCGAAATTACACGTGGTAAAATATGCATTGTTATTATTACTACTATTATTGAGGCTTGAAGTGTCAATTTAAAAAACTTCCTTCGTTAAAAAAAAAACAAAAAAACAACACGGTAAGAAAAAGGTGTCTAAATATTTAATTTGAGTAAATATTAAAAAAAAAAATGTATAGACTATATTGCTTTTGAATAGCGGATAATTCAACAATGTTTATTATTAGTTTTATAGGCACGGCATGGACGGCTGTTTGCGATACTGTGCCACAGATACTTCAAAATATTGCTTAATTATTAAATTTGTTCGTTATTACTTTCGCCTCACTAAATTCTTTAAAAATTACTTGATCATAATTGCTTATCATCGCTCCTCTGACTCATCGATATCAAATTAGTGAATATCAATCATCCTATTACACCTTACGACCTATACTAAATTAAAATCTCAATACTTTTCAGCAAAAGGCTCGCTTACGTTGATAATAATCGCTTTAAACTAGCAGAATTTTTATTCTTTGACATTTTTTCTCAAAACTATTTGGATATTTATCGATTCGTGGGATTAAAAACTGGCCGGATGAAGCTATAAACGCTTCAAATATTCATGAATCCGTTTTGCTCTGGCTGCTTTTGCTCCGATTCCGTAGTAGAGCGTCTGTCAATGAATAGGTACCCGGTTCAAAAACCGGCGGATATTCTAGACCAGGATAATCCGGTGGTGGCGACGTAGGTGGTGGAATGTACGGCAACGTTGGCGGCGCCAATGAATTTCTGTTAGAATTTGATGACCTCTTTTGAGCGTGTCCCGGCGCTGGTATCGACTGAAGTAACGAGAAACATTTGATTTATTAGAATTTGTAAACGGAATCAGCAGAACCGAATCATACGAAACGAAAATCTACCTTAGGGATATTCGTCGTTGGCGTATCTGGACTCCAATCGCTAACGGAGCTCGTTGAACTGAAGCTTTGACTTAGAGTATGCGAGTGGCTAGTTCCGCTGAAAGAACTCAAAGACTGACTGATTCCGCTGTCTCCGGGACTCTGACTTCCCGAACGATTAGTTTGATGCTGTTGGTTCGTTCGTTTGTCTCGAAAAATAGCTCTGTGCAACCTCGGTGAACCTGTAAGTAAAAGCTTCGTGAAAGACGGAGAAAAGGGAGAGAAGATCGATTACGATAATCCATTTCAGACGAATTTCAATTACCGAGCAACGTCTTCTGATGATCTTTTGGTAAATCCAAGGTGTTTGGCTTCTGTGGACTTCTGCTTCCGAACAGACTTTTGAATCTGTTTGTTTTTTGAACGTGTTCGCTCTTGTCCAAGTGCATTTCAAACGCCGGTCTCATACCGTCCTGTTCAAAAGGTGAACTAGGTATCGGGGGGGGTTGATACTGCGCCACATTCTTCAATCTGTTTTTATCGGAGCTTGAATTCTTCT
Source organism: Euura saliciscinereae (assembly GCA_018420115.1). Taxonomy (NCBI): domain Eukaryota; kingdom Metazoa; phylum Arthropoda; class Insecta; order Hymenoptera; family Tenthredinidae; genus Euura; species Euura saliciscinereae. Next base: position 6,314 of record JAFFZH010015234.1, on the reverse strand, counting down.
TCTCGGTTCTTCTCAATGAATCCATCCAGTGTTTGTCCGGGGTTGAATTGTCTCGACGACGATCTATCAGGTTGAAACTACCCTTGCGTGTTACAGACGCCTCTCGTCTAGCTCGTTGCAACGTTTCTGATGTGACCGGTGATGCCAGGTCACCGCTGGACCCCGAATATCCTGAAAAAATATCGAAGCACGTCAAAGTCCCGAACGAACTGATCCAAGAACCGGGATTACCTTCGTTTCTGATGAGCCTCTTAGGCGCGGAATGTAACCCGGCGAGTACTTCGTTAGAGTCCGATACCCTCCTGCCGTGATTTTTATTGCCGTACCTAAAATCTTGTTTCAAATTACTTTTCGGCCCGTACATATGCGCGTTTTGTCCATAAATAGCATCCATCTGCCTGTTAGAGTTCTGAACTATTTCCTGTCTGTTGTGAAACGGTGAATTATTACCATGCGCCGGCTCGTTTTGACTATTTGGATAATACACGACGCCCTCCTGCGGTCTAGTCTTGTGCGAATGACTATCGGACTGTTTTTTATACCCATATCCGATCTGACCATACTTATTCTTCCCACCAGGGGCGTCGTTGCAATATTCATTCGCTCTGTTACGAGCATGAGGCTCTTCGCCGCTGTGACTTTGACCGTAACTCAAATCCCTGCTGTGAGAATGATTTTCGTCGTTTCTGGTCAGCCCGTACGAAGTGCTGCTGCTACTGTTAGACGATGTTTCATCCCAGTTTCTCGTGTGTCCGTATATGACGCCGTTCGTTGGTAGAACATCGTCGAAATTCCTCGTTTGCCCATATATGACTCCGTTGCTTGGCGATATGTCGTGGAAGTTTCTGTGCTGTATGTGAACATGGTCACTGGTAAGGAGAGTTACGTGCGGAGAGACCGATCTGTTTCCCAATTCCTGTCGACGATCTTCTTCTTGATGAGACAGCATGAACTGTTCTAACGTTACGAAGCCCTGTAGGTCGTCGGGCCTCCTACTCCGACTGCTATGCGATCTATGCGTAGAATTTGGGAATTAAATTGAATACTTTTATGAGTTCATGTAATTTTTTTTTTCTAGTAGAATTGTAGAAATTTATGAGTTTTAGTGATTATAATGATGATAATTTCTGATGCCTGATGATGGCTACAATACGTTAAGTGTCCCATAGCAGTCATGCAGTCAGTCGATGAAGTTTAATATCAAACTTACCGATCAAAGAATTAATATTGACTACGAAATTTGTGAATCACATGCATAGATTGCTTTTTATGGTATGTAGCTAGTGTTAGGAGATTAATTTTCCCTGCATGATTTAAAAAAAAAAAAATTGTTTATAAAAATAAAATAAAAGTTTTTTTTTTTTGGAGTTTGCTGGGTCAAACGTGCACAAAATGTTAACATATAAAATGAATTACACGTTTCATTTGACGATTGAATAATTTATTACAGCAGGCATTTGGTAACATCTTGTTGTTTAAACATTATTATTATTATTATTATTATTATTATTATTATTATTATTGTCTTAACTACAGTTTTGTTGTTTTGAATAAGATTTTTTTTTCCTATATAAAATTAAGAAGTTTTGTTTTTTTGTTAATACTGAGATAATAGCACCGCCAAGACATGCTGTTTAAAAAAAAAAATTGTAACAAACGAAAATTTAACTATAGGCAATTTAGAGGGCAAGCTCATCAACGCTCTTCGTTATTAAAGCCAATTGTATTAATTTTCATTACCTGTCTGATGTTCGTCGATAATCACCCATGTCGTGGCTACTCGGTACATCGGTTGCGCTGTGCGATGAACTCAGCCCGTAGAACGTGCTTCCTGCTACAGTCACTTGCAAATCTGGAGAATGTGGAATCAAATCTTGCTTTCTGTAACAGAATAGGAAATAAAACATCAGATTTAGGGATTCTACACGAATTCCTGAACAGTTTCTCACCTATTTGGTGTCGATGTGGGTAGAACTCGTCTATAGCTTCTAAACTGTGCAGTTGGAACGGGTACATTTTGATTTCTAGCTCCGAGGAATCTGAGGTATTTTCTATCAAGGCTGGCGCCGCCCATCTCCTGTTCTTTGAACCCTGAATCTTTCCTCCCAAGTTTTTTCAAAGATCCAAATTTCTTTTCTAAATTCGGTTTATCCGGAGTTGAGCCGCCCCTGAGCTTGGCTTTGTTTTCTCCGTCGCTCTCGTCAGTTTCGCTGAACAAGGCACTGCTCTGTCCGTGGCTCTCGGCCCCCAGAGTAGCTTTGTTTATCGCGTCCAACCAGAGCGCCAGACCATCGTCGGTGTCGGCCGCGAAGTAGAAGACGGTCCCTGTGTGGTAAACTTTGAAGGCGTATTTTCGGGATTTTACTTCGGTCGCTTGCGAAGCTGTGAACCCAGTCAGGGCAATCAGGCAATCGGCTTTCGCGCTGTCCTGTGTTTTGAACCTGAAATTCATGGGAATCATTTGTAGCTCGGTTTCGATTATTTTTCCATTCGAGTATTTTATACCTGTACAAAGACGAACCCTTCAGAATGAACCAGGCTCGAGCCCACGCGCCTCCTGCCCCTCTGCTGCGGTGCGTCAGCCACCCCTCGAGCTCTCCTAAGCCGACGTCTTTCACCGATACGTTTCTTCTTTCTGCGGATAATAGAAGGAGATTTTTCATAGCAATACGAACATAAGTACGGGGATTTTGTCGATTTGAATGCTAACTGGCGAGCAGCAGGTTCCTTTTCCGACTGCTCCGTGGACTGGATCCGGAAGCTTTGCTGGAACTCGGATGCAGTCCGATGCTGCGAGCGACCATCATGGCTCTGTTGACGACGCCCTTCTCCGAGCTCTTGTCTTTCTCAAGAGTCCTGGGCTTGGACTCGGGTGTGTGCATTTGCCTGGAGCACCCGACGCCATCCGGAGAATCCATGTTCCTCGGAACGTTGTTTTCTATCCTATATTGCTCAGAGGATATCTGGCTAGTGGGGCTGAATTTTTCCAGAGGCGTTTCACACCCTTGGAATAAACTTTTTTCCTCCTTGAACTGGCCCTCGTAAATTTCGGAATAACCGTATGGGTCGGTCAACAAAGTTGGCTTGTGATCTCCGACCGGAGTACTCGGTTCGTCGATAAAATCCGTCGACCTTTCAACAAAATCGCTGTACGTTTCTAAAGCCTCGTTGTTTCTCTGATATGGATCCAAGGCGTCATCGGTATTGAAATTATTGTCAAGGAACGATTCCGACTTTTTCAAATCTCTCCTAACGCTAGGCCTCTCCGAAGGTATCGGTTTCTCATGAATCTCCGGAGAGTGAGATATGTTAGTTAAATTCAACGGCGCAGGCTTAGTGAAATACTTTCGCGGCGGTGGTTCGGGTGGCGTCGACCTCTGCTTGGCCTGAGGTTTGTTCTGCCTTGATTTAGAGACTTCCGCGTACTGCCTCGAGAGCGGATTGCTGCTCTGAATGCTCGTCACAGAGCTTTGCGACGGACTCTGTAAAGGCTTGATCGTTTCCAGATCGGAATTCTGTGTGTTATAATTGTGCAGGTCTTCCGCGCTCCTAGCTTTCACCTGTTGCAGTTTGGTGTGCGCGATCAAGGCATGGTTTATGGTCTCTACGATATCTCCAAACTTTTTGAACGTCGTATCGCCCTCGCTACTGCTACCGACGTTGTCGTTGTAACTGCTTGTGGATTCGGTTTTTTCTACGCTACTCTCGTGACTCGAGGGTTCGTAGTTGGATTGAAAATCCTCGACGTCTCTTGATTTTACGATATCGTCGTCTTTCGCGTACTCCGAAAGGTTTTCAACGCTTCCAATATTGCTTTGGTAATCTTCGACGCTGCTTCTGTAGTCGATGTCGTTTATTTTAATATGTACAATGCCTCTGGTTGAATCTACTTTGTCAAGCACCTTTGATTTTCCATCGGTATCGATGTTTCGTAAATTTTTCTCAATGTTATTTATCTTTTGTGCAACATTGCCGATACTCTCACTCTCGATGGGTGATTCTAATTTTTTAATATCAACGTTATCTACAACTATTTCATCGTTTCTAAATGATTCAGTCTTATTCAAGCTACAATTAGACGCGTTCGAAGCCAGACTCAATTTCGAGTGGCTTTCAATGGTCGCTAATTTTCTCTCGACAAAATCGTTCTCCGTCAAATCGTAGGCCGGTGTGCTGTAGCTCTTATCCAACCTGCCTCTCTCCTTGTGGTGAGCGCTTGGTTCGCTAATTTTACCATCTTGTAAAATATTAGAGCTAGTTTTATTATTATTTGATTCATTTGAAGGCACTTGAGTATCACTCGTATTGGAGCTAACGTTAAATTCAACATCCATAAGTCTATTTTCCGAATAAACCGTATTAGTCTCAAAAGAAATACTCTTCTGCGATATAATTTTCGATCTCGCTTTATCGTTCGCTTGAGCGTTATCACCGTCCTCCGACTTCTCCTGAAACTGTACTCTCTTATCATCCACCTGTCCTTCCAGCCTCTTCTTCCTCTTGCTTTGCTCTATACCGAGACAAGTTTGTGGTCTCAAATTCGAAGGCACGGTATCCAACCCGTGAGCGCAAGACGCAGCCTTGTCTCTGAGCTGGAAGGTCGTGTTCCTCTCCGCTTTCAGTTCTCTCCAAAACTGTTCAATGTCCACTCCATGCTTGGTCGTCGGACTGGCTCCGGTTATCGTCGCCCGTCTCTGCACCAGATTTCTCGGTTTAGAAGAGTACAATCGAACGGACGAAGGCGGCTCAACTTCACTGTCGGAATCGCTGCTGTCCGAAGGCATCGTGTCCAAGGTGATAACGGTGTCTGAAATGCTCGCCGGTTCCGGGCTGGGAATTTTTGGTACATGCCTATTGAAATTGAAGGGAATACAAAGGTATTAGAAGGCGTTTGCTCGATATAGGACATTTCAATCGACGATAATGATATTTACCGAGGTAGAGGCATAGTGAAATCTGGTATAGTGAGCAGCTCCGGTCTCGGCGAGGGTAAATTATGCTGCCACCGAGTCGTGTACGTTGTTTTCTTATTACTCGGCAGTCTGTAAGGCTTTATGTATATCTGGCCATAGACTTTTGTGTGTCTCGGTCTCCGTTTCAGGGTCAATAAAACCTCCGCTGGACTCTCGCGAAATAGTTCAAGCACGTTTTTCCGCTCCCAGCCGACGACCGTTTGGTAATTTACCTATAAACCAGAATTCATTCGTTGAAATAATTTTCGGAGTTAAAATGCTGAAATAAAGCCGACGATCCACTCCGAGTAGTTCACCTGGACAATTTCATCGCCTTCCTCCATTTTCCCGCACTGGTGTGCAGCTGATCCGAATTTAATCTCCGCTATTTGATGGGCGCCGTGGAACGACGGCAGGATGTAGAAGCCCTGAGTGATGAAAAAATATTCAATTATGGCAATATTCAAAGTGCATCTGCACTTTCATTGTCATGTGAAATTGAGTCTGTAATAATGTCAACCGTTATCTGCAAAGGAAGCTACAATCTTAACGCTGTTAATGTTCTTATCTAAAAAGGATGTGGCGAGTAGTATTATTCCTTTTATACTCATTTTTAGCAAAAACAAACTCAATTCAACATTGTTTAGACCCTTTTTGACGATATATTGATGAAAAACTCAATATTTTCAGAGTCTATATCTCACCAGATCATCTCCAGGCCTCTTTTTCAGCGTTACAAGATCCAGACTAGCGGGTTGTAGGATCATGGGATCGGCGACATCCTGTATAATGTAGTCCGCGAGTATGGCGAGCTGTCCGCAAGTGGTTCTGATCTCTTCGATGGGCCTCTCGGCGAACCTGTCTCTCTGAGCGCACGTAGCCATTTCAATTGAGAGTTTTAACAGCTCAGCTTTCTTGTCGTTATATTCGAGTTGCCCGCTGAACGGAGATCGATCGAGCCAACAAACGAGGGGTTTTACGGCCGTAACGACGGAGGCTACGTCGGATAGAGTCTGCGTAGTGACAGGCTTCGAGTCTGTCTGTCTAGAGAGTTCGTTGTGCAAGCTATGTGCCTGGCATGACAAACGGAGCGCGAGAAGCTGCAGGTTCTCTCGATCGAGTTCATAATGAACGTTCCTCAAATACTCTACGGCCTCTAGAATTATCTCCTGATGACCGAGCTTCAGCACGCCAAGCTGCTCCAAATCCTCAGGTCTAAGATTCAATAGTTGCTGACCGTTCACGCAATGGTTCATAAAACTATGAACGTACGGTAAAACGGAGTTATCTAAGCCTACGGAGGAGAATGCGGTTTGAATATTCGATTCGATCGTCTCTGTCCATTAATTAGAAAAAAAAAAA
>JAFFZH010015233.1:40785-108271 GCA_018420115.1 Euura saliciscinereae | reverse complement strand
TTGTGTGAAACAAAGATATTTTGGGATGTAGGTGTTCAGAATTTCATGCAGAATTCCACTATCATCTTCTTTTTTGCTTCTGTTACGCGTAGGCTTCGATATCAGTGGAAATAAGTGACGCGGCTACTTGGTTGGCAAAGATTGACTATAGCATGCTCTTAAGAGGAAATGACAGCTGATTTACACTTGGAATTTTCAAAACCTATTTGAGCAGCCAAGACACATTCGATTTACGTGAATTTGATATCAGTGACGTATAAAAACTTAATGAAGGGCCCAAGAGGCTTGGATTTGCGAAAATCGAGACGTGAATACAGTTTTTTTTTTTAACAATATTGTTACACGAAATTCTAATTATGTCTTTCGATTGGTCTCCACGAGGGGCAGCACTTCCTTGGGTTATATTGTTACACAAAATTCTTATCATGTCCTTCGGTTTTCGCAAATCCAAGACTCTTAGGCGCGTCATTAAGTTTCTCTACGTCACTGATATCAAATTCACATCAATCGAATGCCCTGCCAACAATATGTGGTCTTATAGACCTCTGATGGAGCTCTTGAAAATGAGTGCGAGTTCTTAGTCCAGTGTCCATAAGTGTTCTAAACGAAGTCGAAAAGAATTCTTATGCAATCTTTTCAGACTCTCAGATGAGGGTCTTAAAAGCCTCGAAAAGAGCTCTTTCGAAGCATAAGTTAAGAGCTCGCAAGTGCGACTTCTTTTAGAAGTCTTTCAGAAGAATACTTTCGGAATCCCTTTATATATGACAACAAACTGTGATTAACTATTTTTATTCATTGATAAACTCTATTCGACGTACGTTGAACAAAAGAGATATTAAAAACTTCGATTTTGTTCAACGAATAGAGTTTATCAATGAATAAACATGTTAATCTTCGATGGTGAAATTATATGCGTAGAATGTTATATGATAAATCCGTTTACGCATGACGAATATTGCTTTATTGCATTATCACAGAAAATTATAATATTGTACTTGTACGTTATATACTGACTTTCTTAAAGGTACCTTATACATATATCCATCAGAGATATTGCTTTATATTGTATTATCACGAATAATGATATTTGTACGTTATATTGACTATTTCTTAAAGCTACCTTATATATCTTAATTTACGATCCAAAAGAATCCAGACTGCTTTATAGCCTGCTCTACCGCGTAACCGCTGCAAAAAAGTTAGGTTAGATTTGTGTTACCTTCTAAGATGACAAATCTGATAATCGAAACGTTTGAATGATTATCCAAAATCAATATACATGAACAAAGCTACAAGTTCGAGACAAAATATTGGTTATATTCGCACTTACCTCTATTGCTTCAATTGGAAAGCAGCAGCGAGCGTGACTTGAACTGAGCATTCCATTTTCACTATAACTATAATACGCGCGTATTGTTTATAGGTTAGGTTACTCTTAGGTTCAGTATTTCTTTTAGACTTCTTAACCAACCGGCTTTCGCGAGCCCGTTGGAAGATCTCTTTTGGAGCTCTATAATTGGACTTCGATTGTGTGACTTCTAAAAGACTTCTAAACGAGCTCTTTCATAAGACTCTTTTTCCGGTCTTAAGCAAGAGCTCTTACAAGAGTTCTTATCGACACGTGTGTTGACAGGGTGTGCTTTGGTTGCTCAAATAGGTTTTGAAAATTCCAAGTGTAAATCAGCATGCGTTTCACCTGAATAACGTTCGAGTGGGCAAAGTAGGATGCGCATTGGTGTAGCTGTGGCTCATATCATTCCCATTCTTAATGTCGTCGGTAAAACAGTTCTTCAGTTGATAAGTTACGCAAAAGTACAGAACCCGGGGTCCTAATGATCACTGTACGGTTTCGAATTAGATCGTGAACCTCTTACCGCAGAGAAAATATCCTTCGTTTCTTCGTATTCTACGTAGCTACAGAGTGCACACCCCTTTACCGACCATCGGTATATATCCGCATTCCGAACAGCGATACCGGCATTGCCGATCGAGGGACGAATTCCGCAATAAATTAGATGCGTCTGTGCCAATAGCATTCGCAGAGGTATTATACCGTGTTTTCGATCTGGATTCGATGTGTGTATGCATTTCCATCCTATTCTAGCGTGAAATATAAAAAGAATCTAGAAACACGCAGAGGACTGGCAGTCCATCCAAGTGGGCGCGGCTTTTCCGTTATGAAAGTCAATCGTTTCACATCAAGCTGCGGTATATGACATGATAGAATTTGTATTCTCAGATTCTTTCCACTTTTGGACATGATCACAGTACAATCAACGTGTAATTACCCTAAATTCTATTATTGTCTCTCGCTCCGACCACCTGGGGTATTGATTTCAAACACTCGGTTCGCGAACATGTTTAAAATGTAGTAAAACTGTACCAGATATAAGAACGTCAATCGTTGTTATTATTAGAATTTTCTATTCTAGCGATGAAAACAACAACAACAACAACGAACAGTTACGTAACAATATATTTGGACAAGTGGATAGAACTTGGAAATAAATTCTCATAATTGAAAACTGCTTTTTAAGAGAAAATTAGATCGTAGAAACAGCTCGTCAATTTTCAATGAAAAATAAAATTGACCCGCCACGTGGCGCGCGCGGGGTTCCGGAGGCGATATCACGTCCCTGGGGCCCGTGAGTGGGGAGGCGCGCGGGATCAGCTGTTCGGTGACAGTTTGCCAGCCGCGGTGGGAGCTGGTGTGGGACAGAAAAGTCAACATGGCCGCTTGCTAAGCACAAATTGCACATCGCAGACAAAGAAACAGCGCAGTTTACGGTAAAAATACGTTCGCGGAGTGTGGTTTTCGTTGATTTTAGACGATTTATAGACGTCAGTCTATACTGTACGATGCTGGAGCTCGAGGTGGTGCCCGAGAGGTCCCTCGGCTGTGATCAGTGGGAATTTATTTTAGGCAAGTGACGAAACGTTCATAACTTCATCCATCCTGTATTACGTAGATAAATTGTCTGAAAACGAAAATCTAACGATCCGATAAATTTTTCACCGGATTACCTCCTCCTCGGGGATTATTTAAAACGGTTGTCAACCCCTCCGCCGAACCGTGTCATCGTCAATTTACTCCTTCATAATAGAGCCAGTTGTAAACAATTATTTTGACAATTGCACGTAAACAAAGTTATCGCTGCGTGCGTAAACACTCGTTTACAGACACCAGACGCACAACTAACATATTATATAATTCGAATCTTTTTATTAATACCTCGCTGTTTGTCACCCAAAGATTTTGGCATTGTTGTAACAAAGGAATATATCATTATACGGTATTATGTGTATATGCGATGTTATTTTATTATTCAACGTGTGCTATAATAACGAGGAGATTGTTGTCAAGGTCTTGCGATACTATCTTCAATTTTTTTTTCTGTCATTCTCCTTTCTAGATTTATTTTATTTCTTATACTTGATCTTTCCTCGCAACCGTTATGTACCGATACGTTTACGTCTTGGCATATTTATATCGCAGCTCTGATAATCATTATTTTATCGGCACCTGGCACTTGTTCGTAATTAATGTATAATCGTATTTGTGATTATTCGTTTGTTTTCTTTTCATTCATAATTGATTGTCTCCTTTATTCGCAGGAATGCATTTCTCGCAATCTGTAGCTATAATACAATCACAAGTGGGCATTATGAGGGGAGTGCAAGTTCTGTACAGTGATACTGTAAGTATTACGCATTGATTTTATATTCATTTCACTTGGGTTGCATTTGACTGAATTTTCGAAAGGATTTAAAGAGTGTAAACAGTGGGACGGGCCTTTGTACATTAAACTAGTGACATCTGTCGGCCGACACTTGTAACTACGTCGCCGATAATACCTGCATTACCATCTGGTCGAAAATCAAGCTGCTTTCTCAAATCCATGGAACCTCTGATTAATTCTCCCGACCTTTAAACTTCGAGATAAAAGAATTTAGGTTCTATTGGAATGAAGAGGAATCCGTTGTCTGCTTAAATTAGTTTTCGTCTACTAACAGTGACTCCTTCTCTACAATCGGCGTTAGATTTCGGTCGGTCAAGAAGTCTGTCGCACCGACTGCTGGTCTACTTTGATCAAGATGTATACATGTGTATTTTCTTTCAAAAGTTACGATATGCTGCTGAATTCGATGATCAAATTCATGAATTTCCAGAGGCCTTGGGAAAGCAAAATTATTTTCGCCAATCAGATATCGGGCTACTCATACTGAAGTTAGTCACTGAGGCCTTAGCTCCGAAAATCACTCTGATTGGCGGAAATCGTTTTCATTTTCCCACACGAATACGCCTCAGGAATCGGTGCTGAACAATATCCACCCCAGGGCTAACGTTCAAATGTTTCATACCTTATGCATCAATATGCATGAAACAGTTGAGTGTTATATCCCTTAAGTAAATCTACCCCATGCTTGAAAAACTGGGCATTTGTCAGTTGAATTGTTCTGTTTCATATGTATTGGGAACCTGAGTGGGGGCGTTGTTTCACCTGGTGGCGTAAATTTAAACTACTCCGAGTAGGTCGATTTTAATAGGTATATACAGGGTGAGTTTTCTTCGGGTCTGACTGAGGGAGGGGCTTATCACTGCTAATGCCACAGGAAAGAGGGATGGGTTTATCAATATCGGCATATGCCGTCCATACTAATAAGCCCCTTCCTCATTCAGACCCGGAGAGAACTCAGTCTGCATAGATATAGCTAGTGTGTTGAAGAGGACCTACCCGCAGTGGTTAAAATTCATCCACCAGATGTCATATTGATCAACTCAGTTTCCCAATAGGATTTCCAATACTATTGAAAGACAGAAAAATTCAACAGGATATTAAGGTGAAATGAAAGTCACGTGACCTCGATATGATTTACACTTGGAATTTTCAAACGCTATTTTCTCAGCCAAAACACATTCGATTGATGTGAAATTGATATCAGTGACGTGGAGGAACTCAATGAAGGGCCTGCCAATCGTGGATTTTCGAAAATCGAGACGTGATAACAGTTTTTTAACAATATTGTTCTGTAATCCAAGGAAGTGCTGCCTCTCTCCATGAGGGGCAGCAACTCCTTGGGTTACAGAATAATATTGCTACACAAAATTCTGATTATGTCTTTCGATATTCGACAATCCACGATTGCCAGGCCCTTCATTAAGTTTATCTACGTCACTGATATCAATTTCGCATCAATCGAATGTGTTTTGGCTGAGAAAATAGCGTTTTAAAATTCCAAGTATAAGTCATATCGGGGTCACGTGACTTTCGTGTCACCTTAAATATTGCATATTTACATTATTATTGAACCGATGTAATTCCTACAGTCAATATTAAAATTTTCAATCAGATTCTGGCAGTTTTCTTTGTGAATATAGAATTTTTTTTCTAAATCTCACAATCAGATGGATTGGATTACTATCACTGATCACAAGCTGTCGATTGCATAAGATAAACGAATTTTGTACCGATAGCGATTTTCTAAATTAATCATTGGAGAAATGATGGTATGAATGTTGAATGAAACTATAACGTGACCCAAGTGTACTTGGAGATGTTGAAAAAAAAACGGTAAAAAAATTTTTTTCTTCCAGAATCCATTAGAAGTAGACTTAGTAATAAATTTACCACATGACGGCGTGCGGCTGATATTCGATCCAGTTGCGCAGAGACTGAAGATTATTGAGATTTATAATATGAAGCTAGTGAAACTCAAGTACTGCGGTCTGCCTTTCAATTCGCCGGAGGTACTTCCGTCTATCGAACAAATAGAACATTCGTTTGGGGCTACTCATCCAGGCGTCTACGACAGTGACAAACAGGTCAGATTTAGATTTAAGAAGATCTCCGTTGAAAAGTTTGATTCCGTCTTCACATACTTTCATACTTTGAATAATAGTCATGATTGATAAATGTGATAAATTCTTTAGCCCCAGATGATAATCATGATTGTTCTATTTCAGGTATTTGTCCTCAACTTTCGAGGTCTCTCTTTTTACTTTCCGATAGATTCCAAGTTCCAACCAGGATATGCGCACGGTTTAGGCTCTCTACAATTTTCGAACGGGGCATCGCCATTGGTTGCCAAAACTGCCATATATGTTGGAAACAACATAGCGGCAGGAACCGCGGTAGCAGGAGAGGACCATAGTCTTAGAGCCCCGCCGCCGCCGTTACCTCTCGTTAGTATATCTATGCTTGTGCAACTTTAGATTATTCACCACTTACAATTACTTGAGTGAATCAAAACTTTGGCTTTGAACACGTTATTATCATCCTCTCATTGTGTGATTATCACTTTTACTAGGTCTGCTACCACAACAACTTGTACTTGGAGAAAGCGGAGGTTGTTAGAGATAAAATTCACACACGTGGTCTGAGATTGCACCTCTTTACCGAGGGAAGTTCAGCCACCAGGGTTCTTCTGGAGCCTAAAAAACATCGTTTTACCAAGGAGGTAAACAATAACTAAAGGGGGGAAGAGTTTGAATTCAGACATTAATCTATGCCTTCAGATCTTTAATTTGACGCTTTGAAAACGTAATCACAAGTGTAATAATCATCGTTTCGAATCATGTTTAAGGTATGGTTCGGAGACTCGTGTGAGGATGTTCTCAGTGCTCTTGGAGCACCTTCGAGAGTTTTTTTCAAAGCAGAGGACAAAATGCGGATCCACAGCCCCCATGCCCACAAGCGAGACAAAACCAGGCGTTCGGATTTCTTCTATAATTACTTCACACTTGGATTGGTATGTATTCAATGAATGAAACAACGTGCATCGCTTCTTCCAAACTATTGGCAAATGTTTTAACCAGGATACATTTCTTTCACAAGGATGTTCTATTCGACGCGAAAACACAGTGGGTGAAGAAGTTTGTACTGCACACGAATTATCCAGGGCATTATAATTTTAATATGTATCACCGTTGCGAATTCACCCTCAATCTACCACCTGAAGCCAGTGCCAACTCCGATTCAAGTAAACTCATCGACGTCTCTCCGTCCCCTGTCACGGTGAGTCTCAGTAGATTATAAAACTATTTTTGTGAACAAGTTTCACAACATTGATATCTTATAGATCACTGCCTACACTAAATGGGACAGAGTGAGCGAGCAGCTTAAGGCAAGCGCACGTCCTGTCGTACTGAATCGGGCCTCATCAACCAATACGACAAATCCATTTGGGTGTACATTTTGCTACGGCGTTCGAGACGCTATCGTTGAAGTAATGGCTAATCAACACATTGCCAGTGTTACTTTATACGAAACTGCGTGACCTTCGTAAAGTAAATTTTCTCCAATAATTATTTTTTCCTCCGCTTCTCCCTTTAAAAATATGTGATGTCTACAAAAAAGAAAAAAAAATGGGTACTAAATCCCCCAAAACAAGAAAAAAGTGTTATTAAAAAAAAAAAAAAACAATTATAAATCATCTATCCAAGTCTAAATCGTTGAGGCAATTGTAGGAGTCTGTGTGCAAATTCAGGAAGGAAAATCGACTGTCAGTCTTTCCTGGCAATTGATCTACTGCTTCTTGTGAATGAGATAAATCAAATGATTAATCAGTACAAGCTTAATACTGATTCTGTGGGTGTGGGTCATAATTTTGATGGCGAAAATTCCGATTTTCGACGTTATGAGAACCGCCACTCGAATACATGACGTTAAAACTAGGAATTTTCATCCATCGAAATTTAAATCTTCACCCGATTCTGTGGAATAGCAGAGAAGTGCAATTTTGACGAATGAATCATGACCCAAAATACAATCGTCAACTCTGGTGATGAAAATCTATACCGCAGTAGGGTGGCGCTTATTTGGGGGTCGGTGAAATTTTGTCCATGACGCCCCCCCCCCCAATCGGTTCATGTCAAACCCTAATGAAAAGACGATAGGAGTCTTCGAAAATTGATAGAACATTAATTTTAGAATATCAGCATCTGTCGGCCGCATCGGCTGTGTAAAATGCCATTTTAGATGGCTGACAAAATTTGTACATGATTACACACTATGATACTATAAAAAACGGAGGTACAGATTTTTCCAGCACAAGATAGGCTTCGAAGAAAAAACTGAATTCTGTCAGTCAAAAATCCTATGTTATTCAAATGGGGAAAAGTAAGGGCTTACAGGCACCCTTTCCCATTGAGCTAGAGAGCTCAAATTTCACTCAAATTTTTATTTATTCATTTTGAACTGATTTAGGGGGGCGTCGCGGCCAAAATTCCACCGACCCCCAAATAAGGGCCACCCTAATACCGCAGTTGGGGACAATCTTTTGTTCAGTCAAAATAAGTTTTGATTCGCTTATATCAAACAGATTGATTTGATTGTTCACGTTCATCCGGAATGGGAAAATTTTGGATGAGTACACTTTGAGGTGGCTCATCTATCCCTAAATTGGATCTATGAACTGGAAGATCATTTTCAGTTGGAATGTGGAAATCTATCGATTCAAATCTCCATTTGGAACCTAATTTTCAGTCCTTCTCTAGTGTTATTGGTCTTTCTCACAAAATTTCATTATTTTGTGTATGAACGTGGACCAATGAATACACAGCGACGAATCTTTAGTTGATCCCTTTCCACGGTCGGCATCAAAATCTTACATGCACCTATTCTAGAAGTGAGAAATCGATTTTCGATTTGTTACGAATAATACTCGTTAATGAGTTTCGTAACGTAAATAAAAACCCTGTGTTCCCTTCCTGCCTTTGACGACCCCTCATTGTGTCCTGGAAAAAATACTGGAAAAGAAAAAAAAAATTACAAAAACTTTAAAGTAAAACAAAAATATGTGACAAAGATCGAGTTACATTATCTATAAATAGTAATTTAGTTATAAATGATAAGATTAATGGTTATTATTAATGAGAAAATGTAACCTTAAATGTTGATATTTAATTTTCATAAATGAATTTTTCTAACGTATCTGGTTTAAGAAAGAAATAATTAAAAAAAAATATATATATGAAACGAAATCGAGAAAATAATAATGATGAGAAAAATTTTTTTAGTACAGACACTATATAGAGATTCAGCTGCAAGCCCTGGTGAGAATAATTACGACAAAATTATTATCACCAGAGATAATTGTTACGCGCCATTGCAGCTTTGCGATCTAATTTAATTTTAGCTAGTTATTTTTATTGATTCGTTATTAATTATTGTATCTCAAATGAAATAATATCAATCGATTTTTCTATTTGCTACAATAATTTGTTGTCATACTAGCAAAAGTAAGAATAGAATAATGATAATAGTGAAGAATCGTAAGGTTAATGATAACAATAATATTATTATTTGTAATAATAATGATAATTTTAATAATAATAATAATAATCATAATAATAGTAATAATGATATTAATGATAATGAAGAGAATCATATAGATATGTGAATGTAGATTACTTTTAAATTTAACTAATTTTCTCATCCTAAGATCGGTCACTTGATGAAACTTAGGGTATTCGCCAAACAAACATGACTATTCAAAATTCAATGAAAAAAAAAAATCGCTTTGTTCTTCGATTTTATATTTTGGCGGGAAGAAGACGAAAAACACGCATGCGCGCACTTCATTTATAATCGGTAGTTACAAACAGTTGAAATAATCGAGTAATTTACGTATCAATCCCAACGACAAATTTTTGCTCATATTGTAACGCAATACTTGTCTTTGATTCGACGAATTGATGAGAAATTAGTAAAAAGAAATCATGAAAAATCTATTCCCGAGAGGTTTTACACTCTGGAGTTTAGATGTACCTGTCCGGAATCAGTCACGGAGTTGTGGAAAGATACGCCAAGTCCTTCGGAGCCTACAGCCTCGAAGGTGCATGTTCACCACAGTCGTATCTTTGCATGATTCTTTGTTGACGGAAAAATAAAAAAAATAGCTGTATACAGGCTAGCGTGTTCTGTCTTTCATTTGATTTTTTTCCTTTTCTGCACTGGCCACCACTTCAAACGCTAGTTTTTGGTGTAAAATTAATTCTCACCAAAAATGTGAAGTGACTCTATAGACTTTTGCAATTTGACACATAATAATGACAATCTGCTGTGAGCTCGAGAAAAATTCTTCTTGATGAATGTGAACAAACTTTCTGCAAAACGAGAAGTGATTTTGTCTTTGCCTCGTGCATGACAGGCGTCACCTGAAAGACCGGTTAAACTTCTACAGAAACCTTCGGACACAAGACTCGATGCCAAACTTTTGCCATCCGAGGAACAAAATTCCTACAAAGTTTCAACCCTCTAATCTCCTTATTTGAACTTTGTTTTCCTCAATATCGTCTTTTCGGGTTATCTCAGAAAAAAGGGTCAAATGATGAGGATAGGGGGGTTTAAACTTTGTTGGATTTTTTTTCTTTGGCTGGTAAAAGTTCAGCAACGAGTCTTGGATCCGAAAGTTTTTGAAAAATTTCAACTCGTCTCTCACGTTACGCCTATCATGCATGAGGCAAAGACAAAATCCCATCTCGTTTTGCAAAAAGTTCGTTCACATTTCTCTAGCTCGCAGCAGATTTTCATTATTACGTGTTAAAATGAAAAAGTCGATTGATTCACCTCTTAGAATTGAGCCAGTCCTCATCTTTGGTGAGAATTCATTTTACACCAAAAACTAACTTTTTAAGTGGTGGCCGGTGCAGGAAAGGAAAAAATGAAAATAAAAACAGAACATCCTGATACAGGCATCCCCAGGCGAAATCGAAAATAACGATTACGTGTTTGTTTGTCTGAAACTCCTGCAATCAATGTATGAATACCTACCACTTACATTCACGATGAAAACATTCATCGAATCAAATTGTGCTAATGATACCTCCGTAACTCTACATAAGTATACAATATACCGACATATTAATGGTATGTAGAAAATACTGTGCGTAAATTACGTATGTACAATATTTTCATATCTGACCGGTAGCTGCCTCAAAACTCTGTAAATTATGAACCGCTATTTTCTTCGGCGATTTTTCTAATCTCGGATGAATTTGGTGCAGAAAATCATTGTGATTGGATGTCAATAACGATACTTCGGCCATTGATAGGTCCATATAGTTTAGATTTTACCTATTCTCATTTCTCAGGGGTTATTCACTGAATCTTTTGGCGTACACGATTTCATATAATTTCATTTATGATTTCGGATGTACGATTCCGAAGAAATTTCTTAGTTGATTTCATTATGACTTCGTTCTGATTTCAACTGATTTTGAACCAGGGTGTACAGCTGATTTCGAGAGTGAATAACCCACTCGGCATTATACGATTGCATGAATTTCCAATGTTATTCATATTTCTTAGTGTGTACTGTACACGTGTCCAGGCGAACAAGAAAATGAACAATGGAAACGGAAGCTAGTAAGACATATCGAATTTGTTACACCAAAAATAAATACCTAAGGCTATTACCTCTCACACGTCGGGATTACACTGTATCTTCCGTTGTAGCGGATAGTGATTCGTGTTAATTCGAAATTTTTATCGTGACAATTCTTTGCGTTTTAGTTATATCACAATAATAGGGTATGATTTGCCATTATATGGAAGGTGTAGAATGTTGATAAGATAAGTCGACGTTCGGTCAATTCAAATAGCAGAATCCGTGTGGCATTGTGATGATTTTCTTACATTGGCTTATAGCAGTCTAGTACTGTAATTTATTTGTGTAACAATAGTTACATTTTTGTTACTTCAGACCTGGGGTGACGACTTCAAACGAAGCTAATTTGTTAGGTCGTTGTATTTCCCCCTTGTTTTGTTTTTACAGTACACTCGGACCCCGCTATTTCGACCTTCAGTAATTCGACGAACTCGGTATTTCGACCAAATTTGCTTCAGTAATTCGACTCCCTTTACCCCCACCATCAGGCTGCGTTTCTGCCTCACTTTGGGTCTTTCCTCGCGCACACGGTCTGCGCACAACACACGCATATACCTAGACGGAGGAGTGGGGGCCCCTCGTGTCGTCGAAATACTGAATACATCGGGTCCCGACTTGGTCGAAATAGCGGGGTCCGAGTGTATATGCGATTAAATGATTATTTATAATAGTAATAATTTGAGGGGTCAATGTAAAAAAGTATCAGTGACAAAAATTGCAAATTGCTGATAAAAATAGCAGGTACTACTGACGTTTTGAATTCTTCAAAAATTGAAATGAGTATGTGTGCAATTAATTTGAATCATCGGGAAGAAAATCACACATACCCTTTTTGCACTGACTCCCTAAATTAAAACAGATTATTAATTTTGTTAAATAATTTTTGTCAAAACTCATGCGCAATACACACATACATCTTTTGTATGTTCATCTGACAAATAAAGGATCTCAAAAAATTGGTCATAGTTATATATTTTCTGAATTACACATTATGTATGGGGGATTCCACGTCAAATCGACCGAAAAAACGAGATTTTTTCCCTGACCCCTTTCGATCTGTTTGTCCTTTTGCACAGTCAAACTACATGCTGAAAGGATGAACTGTGATTTTTTTCAGATTTTTTCGACTCATCATTCCATCACAAAAAATAATCGAATAAATTGATTTTCATTTTTTTTTAATTCTTCGCGCCTACATAGCTCAAAACGTGAACAATGTATGAAAAAAGTTCCAATACCAAAATTTTGGGCATTTTGTGACCTTTTCGAGAGTATTTTTATCAGATTTTTAATACCCCGTTCAAGTGTAGTTTTAATACAAAATGAGTGTAAGTCATTCATAACTCTAAAGTGCCCTGATCGAATTGGCTGAAATTTATACACAGCGTGTCTTTCACAATGCCAAAGGCTGTCTGAAAATTTCGAAGTGGGCCGAGCAGTGGTTCAGAAAATGCATCAACAAATATTCGCACAGTGGCGAGAATTCGGCGATTATGAGGTCGCAAAAAAGTTTTTTGGCCACGATTCGAAAATTCAAGATTAATATTCATTATTCTTGTCTGCCT
Source organism: Euura saliciscinereae (assembly GCA_018420115.1). NCBI lineage: Eukaryota > Metazoa > Arthropoda > Insecta > Hymenoptera > Tenthredinidae > Euura > Euura saliciscinereae. The sequence goes on along the minus strand of JAFFZH010015233.1, from coordinate 95,315 downwards.
ATTCGAGATCACCCTTGAATTTTTGAACTGCGGCCGAAAAAACTTTTTGGCGACCTCATAATCGCCGAATTCTCGCCACCTTGCGAATATTTGTTGATGTATCTTTTGAACCACTGCTCGGCCCACTTTGAAATTTTCAGACAACTTTTGGCATTGAAAAAGACACGCTGTGTGAAAATTTCAGCCAATTCGATCAGGGCACTTTTTTGTTACTGAAGATTTTCGAAGATTTTTCACCAAAACTGCAGTTTTGCGACGCACAAAAAATTGCAAAAAATTATTTTCAGAAATATTAAAGAAAGACGCGAAACTTTTGTATGAGAACTTTTTTCATTGCTCATCTGGATTTCAGGCTATGTTGGCTTCAAAAATCCAAAAAACGCTAAAAGCTGATTATTTGACCTGCTGTAGTGAAAAAATACTTGGTCAGAAAAATCTGAAAAAATTCACAGTCGATCCTTTCAACGTGTACTTCCACTGTGTAGAAGGGCAAACAGATCAAAAGGGGTCAGGGAAATCGACCGGTCGATTTGACGTGGAATCCCCCGTATACATGTATTTTATTCATGCACGCAAATAACCATCAACAATTGAAACTGAACAATATTCATTGGATATCCTATTGCCGTCAAGTCTTACCCTTTTTCCTCTAATCTTCCGTGGGCAGGTACGATCATCTTCCGCACGGAGGACTTTGCTCTAAAACACTCGTTCACGTACTCATTTGATGTAACCGAAAAAAAGACGATATAGAGCATGTTTTACGCGATTTTCAGCTTGTCTTCGGGCTCTCAAGCAGCCGTTTGACATGGCTCCAACTAAAGTTAATTTTAGGCGCGTCTCGCTTTACTCGCTTGCGCGCCTGCATGTGAATTTTTTTTTCCGAAAGGGGGACCTTGAAGGCTTTAACAAAAAAAAATCCATTTGTCGCTCTTAAAAGCTTCCCCCCCCCCCCCTCCAAAATGTTAAAGTGAAATACCCTAAAGCACTGCAAATTTGTCGCCAGGGCCAAAGACATTTTACGTTTAATCGAGAAAATCGTACAAGTGCGAAGCGTATGAATTAGGTTTCACTGTATGTTATTTGAGAAAGAATGTCAATTTTCTACAATGAAAGTCTATGCAAGAGGACCTTTCGCAGCGAAAAGACTTCAAAGAGACTGCAATCAGACTGCGAAGCGACTGCGAAGAGTTCGCTGCGCTATGCCTTCATCGCAGAGCTACCATACTTGGAAGATTGCTAGATCGCTGCCTCCTAACAAGAAAATCCTTATTCAGGCGCGTCGGCTATAAGATCCTCATTCAAGCGAGTCGGCAATAAGATCCCTATTTGCATTCAACGTGCCATGCCAGTAGGGATCTTAAATTATTGCAAGTCTTTATGAATAAGGATCTTATAGCCGACGTACCTGAATAAGGATCTTCTTGTTAAGAGACAGCGAGATGTTTTCGACAAAAAGTACGGCGTCCTCCCTCAAGATTGACATATTACCAATGAACGAAGTATGTGTTCGAATTGGTGGGTGCGAATGTGCACTAGCATTCACTAACAGACTCTTAACATCACAGAGGTCATATCCTAATACACGCAAGTATGAGGGAACAGTCGTACTCGCCATTACCAATTGAAACAGCCAAAGGCATCGTCACTGTCCCAAGGATCAGTACTGCCAAGGATATCCATAAATCTCTTACAATCCTATCACTGTGGGCGTCCACTGACTTTGAAAATCGCATGGTCGCAAGTTGTTACCCTTCCCGAATTTTATGCATAACTTGAGACTCGTTGTTTGATATTGCGGCTAAATTTATTCGGACCATCGCGGGCCACGACCTCTGAACTTGTCAAATTTCTGCCGTTAAAATTACGAATTAAAATCACGGTGTGAAAGATCAGGGCAAGCAACGACCTGCGCTTACGGAAAAAAAACACAAATTTACCTCATAGTATACCCACAAGTATACCTGCAAGTTCGAAGGGGTTGACTCGTACCCTTTATTCAAGGGTTCGACCTCAACCACGGTCGTATACACAGGTCCGGCAACTCCCGTGGTGGGGGTGGGTCCCTTAGCGATGCTTCAAAGTTTCCTGAATTGGCCGCTGAATTTTTGGCGCCCGAGTAGGTTAGTGCAGGGTTGGAGTATAAACAATGTTTCTAACCTCGAAACTTGTGAACGAATAAATTTATATCCCGTCCAAATTGCGTTATTCTTTCAATTACATTTATTTACGTTATTATTGCAATTTTTTATGATCGATACAGCACTCTACAATTGGCATATCACTAATTTTATTATTGACTGTTTGGTAATACGGATGAAACTTCTTCACATTTTTCTAGCGAAATGGTTATACAAGTAAATAATCTTCATTACACAGAACTTGAATGATAATAGACTAACAAATAATTTTTATTCAGCGTTGCAATTTCCAAAATATCCCACAACACAGCGATTTGTATCGGAAATTCCCCCAAGAAACAACAAAAAACTAACAAAACCTGCTTCAATAGTTTACTTGACATCATTTAATCACGGTCAGATGTACATCATATCATTGATATATTAAAGTTACGCAGTTGAATTTGTTAATAACAAACTATGGGAAAACTGTGACGTTCGTTATGTACAGAAAATAGGTTATGAACATTGTTTACACTCCAACTCTGTACTAGGCTTCTAGCGCGCCTCAGCAGCCGTGGCAGCAGGCGAAAACACACTTGGCTTCATTAAGGGACTCACCCCCACCATGGAAGTTGCCGGACCTGTGTATACGACCGTGACCTCAACTCACCGTCGATTTAGCGGCGAACCCTGCTCCAGAGGGTTTACCCTGAAATCCCTTAGGTGGGGTTCGAGTTTATTCCAAAAGTTGAGGATATTAACAAAAATAATCCGTGTGTGGTGGTTTCCAAATTCGAAAATTCGTTGATCGTCAGCTGTTCGGTGATAGCCAGTCTTCAATCTGGGTGTTCTCGCAGAATAACGAAATATTTCAATTATATGGTCAATTCCACTACAGTGCGACCTCCCAATAAGAGTCCACTCAATAAGAACGCTTCCCCTATTTCTCGCTCGAGCACTTCCCCCACTCCGACTCGAACTCTGAGCTCAAGTTCTTCGCGTTCGAACCTCCGAATAAGAACGCCCAATCTAAAAGAAAAAATAGAGAGAGACAGAGAGAGTCAGCCAGCGTGGAGCGCGCGCCTGGTGGCGGTACTCGAATTCTCGGAAAAACTCTTACCCTTGGGGGCTTTAGCGTTCTTATTGAGAGGTCGCACTGTAATTATCAACCAATGTCGAGGCTCGAAAAAATCGATTTGCCTCAATTTTTGTCCTCGCATTCAAACACAAAAGTGGCACGAAAATTCCATTTTCGCATCACTGCCAAGGGGTTAATCGTATCTCACATGCGACCACGTAGCCGTCCCACTCTGAAAATTCGGGCTTCTGACTGAAAAAGTCTCAGCTTTCGGAATAAAATTTCAAAAGGATAATAAAACATCAAGCACCAGAAGAAATCGCTGTTTTTCGTCAAAAACGTGTTTCTAAGTTGGTTTTAGCAGAGTTAGTGTAAAATAAAAAATGAATTCGAAAAGCTGAGAGTTTTTCAAATAGAAACGTATTTTTTCGAATTTTCATTGTGACGTTGGAAGTACGTCAAAAATGCGTAAACAAATTTTGTCCTAAAAATTGAATATCGTATTCCTCATGAACGGTAAGTCCTATTTGGCTGAAACTTGGTGAATCTACCAATCTTGGTTCACAGAATGCGAGAAAAAGAATTGAGGCAAATCGATTTTTTCATGCCCAAACATTGGTTGATAATTGGTGGAATTGCCCATATACTATAGTGTAACCATGGAGATTAACCTCAAGGTTCAGGACATACTCTCGACTTCTATTTAGTTTGGTTTCACCATTAATGATACCCAATAGTTTCCATCAAAGTCGAGGGTACACCCTCAACTACAGGTCAGTGAAACCCTCAAATGCCGAGGTAATTCGAGAATGAAAGTATAGGCTCAAGCTCAGTTGACTGTAATCATCAAATTTGGGAGTTACCCTTGAGTTGACGGTGTACCAACAATTATAGTTGCACCTAACCATCTAGTTTGGGGATTTACCCTGAAGCTGAGAGTGTACCCGCAATTATGGTTGGGTGTACCAACCAATTTACAGGGTCCAGGGTGCAGGGTTTCATCGATATCCGATGTGTAACAATTATTGACGTTTATTCATTTAAATATCGGACTATAAAATAATGGTAATAAAATTTGGAAGTGATGTCTTGGAGAGAACAAGAGAACTCAGGCCGAATGTACATGAAAATTGGTCCGTTTTAAATTCGTTAAATCAAGTTTTATTTAAAATTTCAAGAGCTACGATTCACCAACGGGGTAGATGATGAAATATCACAGTTTCCAGTTGAATACCACAAAATCTCACAGATCACCACAAGAGACGTTTGGCTTACCGATAATTGGTTGACACGGCATTCTATTGTCTCCCTGCGGACATGTTCGCTGACAGACTGTGACGTACCTGCAAGCGAATCCCGGTGTGGATGTACAATCATGTCCAAACTTGATCGTTACAGATAGGATTCTTCCTTCATGATGTTAGCCATCATATTGTAAAATCTAATTCATTATGAATAGCGCGCTAAGCAATCTTTTTTTCTACCTCTGGGTAATCCTCTCTCTTCTGAAGTAGAGCGTACGAACTCTAAATGCAAATGGAGCTATAATATTCTTCATCTGTATTTATATTCATATTGGGTCAAGGAATTATGGATCAGTTCTCTTTGAGAAAAATCATGAATTACGGGAGTTGTCATGCTATTCATAGTAATATAAGCTACATTCAAAGGGTATGTTCTTCTGACACTGCCGTAAATTAAAAACTTCAATCACTACTCTGTAAATTTTACTAATTATATAGCCTAATTTCTCTCAAAACTGTCATGTTTTTGCAACAATGCTTACTGTGTATAATTTTACGATGAAAAATATGCATGTACTTGTATAGGGTAATGTTTTGAGGTGCTCAAGGTCTTCCAAGCCTCCTAGGTCTCCAGTCCTCCAGGTCCTCCATGTGTTAGTTTTCTATGTCTAGACATGCTTCCTCTCCGTGGTTTCCTTTCAGGGGCTGGGTCATTCGCTTCCCTTGTGCCGAGCGGATGTCCCCTAACTCGTTGAATCGAATCATTTTAGTTCTTAGCGTTTCTGTTGTGGGCCATTTTGGCACAGTGGGAAGCAAGCAGGACGTTTTTTTCTCAGGTCTTGAGTGTTGTTGCCAAGGATATTCATGTCGTCATCACAGAGAACTAGCAAGCACATCGTCCCGTCCATCGTTGGTCCTTAAGAGCATGCTCTAGTCAGTCTTTACCCACAAAGTAGCCGCGTCACTTTTTTTCACTGATATCAACGCCTACGCATAACGGGCGCGAAAAAGAAGATAAGAGCGCACTTCCGCATGAAATTCCGAACACATACATCCCAAAATATCTCTGTTTTGCGCAACAATAAGGACAAAATTCTTGTTCCTAACTAAAATGGTAATGGCCGCGACCACCAGTTGAACGCAACAATTATCATTTTAGTTAGGAACAAGGATTTCGTCGTTATTGTTGCGCAAAACAGAGATATTTTGGGATGTATGTGTTCGGAATTTCATGCGGCAGTGCGCTCTTATCTTATTTTTCGCGCCCGTTATGCGTAGGCGTTGATATCAGTGAAATATAAGTGACGCGGCTACTTTGTGTGTAAAGAATGACTGGAGCATGCATGCTCTTAAAGAATCATTCGATGTGTGCCAGCAGAAGGATGAACAGTAAGCGGCTGAGGATACCTCCGTGGAGCACTCCTTCGGTAATCTTGGAGATAGCCGGTGACCTCTCCCAGCGGTTAGTCTTGGCTTGTCGGTCTGGCATATGTGCTGCTGAGGATCCTGATGATTCTTGCGCTGACTTCGATGACCAGTAGCTTTTCCCACAGAATTTCGTGTTTTATCGAGTCTTAATTCCTTTGTGTCGCGGAGTAGAAACTAATATCTTTGAATTAAGAATATTCCAGGTTCAATTTGAGAATAGTTTTGGCCTGTGCATGTATAAATATAGCGTAGTCCAACTGAACGTGAGCAAAGTTTGACCCAGACATAGGGATAACATAAGGACATAAAATGTGCCAAAAGGACCGAGCTTTTCGAAAGCAAATTGCACAATTTTTTCCAACTACACAGTTCTGGGATATTTTTTATAAAAGAGAAAAAATCGATATATTATTCATTTGGACACCTTCGATTTCCCTGAAACTTTTTACCTGAAGTCAACCACTTACAATCAAGTTATCCTCCAAAGGAAATTATGGGCCTCGGATTCGTTCGGAAGTTACACCACCATAGGTGCCAGAAAATCGAACAAATCGCAAGAGATCTCAGGGAAATCAATTTTAACTTTGAGCAGACAAGTTTTCATGTTCCAAAAATGAGTGTTTGCTGAGAAATGAAATTTAAAAAACAATACCCGACGTTATGAACAAAAACGAGATTATAATTTTTTTACCGTGCCAAGTATATTTTCACGTACATTCATGAATGTAGATACTAAGTTTTTACGTGGTTCCGATCATAAAATGAGTTCTACATTCGCGAAATTCGAAATGAAACTTCAAGTGTTCGCCAACGTTGACATTATCGACGGTTGCAGCGAACAGAAGAGCGAGCTGCGGTAGTACTCATTCAGAACTCAAGCTCGCGACAAAATATACTATCTTGTATACTAAAAAATTCAACCGTATAAATGCTGAGATCTCGTAATTTTAATGAATCATCCGATAAAAAAGCGACTAGTTGAATAGTTTAACTAATGATAGTATAATATTGAAATAGTTAAATAGTTCAGATTCAATCATTTCAATTATCAATATTCAATTTTTCATCAAGTACGCTTTTCTTGTCGAAATTAAAATTGATTTCCCTGAGATTTCTTGCGATTTGTCCGATTTTTTGGCACCTATGATGGTGTAACTTCCGAACGAATCCGAGGCCCATAATTTCCTTTGGAGGATAACTTGATTATAAGTGGTTGATTTCAGCTAAAAAGTTTCAGGAAAATCGAGGGTGTCGAAATGAATAATATATTGATTGTTTGTCTATTATCAGAAATATCCCAGAACTGTGTAGTTGGAAAAGAGTGTGCAATTTTTTTTCGAAAATCTCGGTCTTTTTGGCACATTTTATGTCCTTAGCATTTTTCGAAAAAATTCAAAGCTCTTGAAGTTAGAGCCATTTGAAAAAAGTCCGTTCGCGAAAAGGATGAAAAATTGGAAAATTCAAAAAAATAGAAAACGTGGCTGAATCGAAAAACGGCCAAACACGTATTCACTTTTTTCGATGGACGAATGGGGAAAAAAATTGACATCAAGATCGGCGTCGGTGACCGTCACCGATTAGGTGAAATGGCATGGAACCCCCGGTTAGCACTCAAATTGATTAGGTCAAACCTCCCTAACAGCATTTTTTTTTAAATGACCACAAAAAAGTATATGATTTGACGATAATATGGATTTATCACTCTGGCCATCTTTTAAAAGATTAGTACACTGAGTAAATCTGTGGCCAGGCACACATGGTCAAACCTCCTGTATGGCGAAACCTCTCCAGTCTCCCCTACCGAATTATTTCAATAACAAAACTCTGAAGTAAAAATTACGATATCTTGAGAATAGATCAAGGGATTTGAATGAAAATTGCATTGCGCAAGGTTTTTTGGGTTGTTGACGAATCTGTCTTAGGATTTGCTTGAAAAAAAATGGCTATCTCGGAATTTGCTTGGATAACCGGCTCTCTTGGGGTAGAAAGATTTGACTAGAAAAAATGTCCCAGCAGGTCCACTCTACATTTGTGTTATATTTACACATTTTGTAGTCGATATAACACAAATGCATACCATTTTAACATCAAATGTGTTGTTTTGACATTTTTTTTTGTTCACTTGAACAATACAAAGTGTCAAAATTAACATAAAATTTTGGGTGGACCTGCTCTGACATTTTATTTCTAACCGTGTAGGAAAAATCTGAAAAATGCATTTCTAGAGAAGAAATTCGCGATCCGAAGAAGCTTTTCATCGTAACAATTCGAAATACGTAATTCAGAATTTCGGAACGAGTTAGAAAGGTAAAAGTAACATATGGCAATTTGTGAAATGACCGCAACATTTCGTTTTCGCCACGATGATACAGAAAATTTCAAACCCCTAGCTACGGGGATGCTGTTCACGGGGCCATAATTAATCTTCCAGAGTTGATGAAGCGTAAGAATAATTCAACCAAAGGAAAAGCTCGAATAGTGCGCGTGGGCGTGCTGTCAAGGCATTGATCCTTTACTGGTTGAAGTACTACCGATCGATTCAACGGGAATAAACTCGGCGAATGATGGTCAGTTTCATCGTAGCGTTTTTCAGTGTGCAGTACTGTACCAGTAGATTATGTACGACTCGGAGAACTTGCAACTATACCCGTTACAATACTCGTATCAGATATCTCCAAGTCTTCGAAATGCGAGATGTTTGTTGGTAGAAGCTGGAGCAATAATTGTTTTACTTCAATTCCACGTTTCGGCCGTTGAAGAACACCTTTTTCAGAACTAGAATTTTATTCCAACTCACACAACACATAGCAACGGCTCTCGATAGCAACTATATACCCTTGAGAAGGGTTGTTCTTTCCTTCTCTTAAGCTACGTGAATCCTCAACTGGTCAACCATGAAGTCTGACTCTGAGATCATCGAGAGGACACTTCGGTTGGAGGAAGCTGTGCTCTGGTGAATTCACAGACAGACGGAAAAGTATGCATTGGAGTCCAGTTAGAAGCAAGAAGAAAGAAAGCGTGTTGCTTTTATATTTGGATAGTTTCATTTGTTAGTTTCGAGAACATTTTTAGTTCCCAAAAGATAGAAGAAATGAGATGACGAATCTTAAAACTTGTGACTAATAAAATACAAAGTCAATTGATTCGATCGTTCTTCTTCATTAAATCTTCTGAAAATATTCTGCAGAGAATATCTTGACAAACGACACACAGAGAATTCGTTTCTTAGGTTAAGAAATCTCCAGTTGGAACTCCTGGGGATTTCTAGTTGCTGAATCAACTAACTGGAGTAGTCAGGATCTATAGTAGAAGACATCCTGGATAATATCCTTTAGGAATTCTTCTTTTACGACACATCCTGAAAACAACACCAGTTTTCAATAAAAGCAACATCAACGTCTACAAGGAACATTTTGGAAAAGTCTCGTATTGTATTAAAAAGGATTAATTTTTCGTCATTTCAAATCCACGAATTCTGTTAAAGTCAGGATTGGTGAGAATCCTCCCGTAACGAACTTGCGAATAAACAATTAAGAACATTTCAACGATCGTTCCTAATCGATCCAAGAAGCACCCGTTACACCCTTACCCTACAATTCATCATGCAATAGACCCCCTTCTGTCCTGAAGTTTTGGAATTTGAGAAATTGTATATTTCGATGTAAAGAGCCCGGCATATCACTGGGGTCCATGGGGGAAATAATTCGCTAAAACAACGTGTCAATAGCTCGTGAAATATTGAGGGATAACCTAGAAATAATTTAGAAAACAAATGACATGATGAGAAATAATTGAAATAATCAGAAATAATTGAAATATTGAAAAATAAATTAGATATTCAGAAAAAAGTTGGTAGAAATAAAAAATCAAATTGTTGATGAAATTTAAAAAAATGACGTTGAACTGAAAAAAAATACCTTGAAGTAAGTGAAATAATTTGAAATGGATAAAAATAATAATTTGAAATGAATGAAACAATTTGAATTATTCTACAATAATAATAATAATAATAATAGTAACAATAATAATAATAATAATGCGTCAGTCAAATCCTGAGTTATTTCCCCCTCGCTGTGGTCTCTACAGGCCTGTCCTTTTTTATGGTCCACTCTGTGTTGCTTGTTTTACTGCAAGGCCATCGTCTCTCTAAGGCACCATCAGGGCTGAACAACTATGGGTTTAAACTATCTGGACGGAGTGATATACATACCGCGTGTTTCTCCTTATGCGGACAGGTTCATGCACCTAATCATAGGCAACCGTATTTACACCTCATGTTCTGTATATGAGGTGTAGGTACGGTTGCTTGCGATCAGGTGCACGGACCTGTCCACATAAGGAGAAACACGCGGTACACGAGGGGTCAGCCTAGTGCCTACCCACGATTGATAATATAATTCCCTATTGTCCCTACCCCGATTGGATTAATTACAATCCGTACATTTGTCGGTACAATTTTGTCAGTGTAAACTGATTAATAGAATTTCTTAGATTTTATTTCTTAGCCACTCTGCCACTCACAAGAAGTGTATCAGGTCACGGATTCCGGCAGAACTTGAAGGGCTGTTTCTTTGACCCATAATACATCCGTACTTTCATCTAATGGACATTTATTCAATGCATTTGTACCTAATTGGTCAAATCAACAGTTTGATCGGTACAATGCCAACATGGTAAATGAAACCTACGCTGTACGTACTTTTGCTTCAAATATTCATATTCAATGCAGATTCGTGCAGATTCCATTGAAGGGTGTCATAAAGTCAAGAGTAAAGGAATTGTTCTGCAGCGGTAGTGAATAACCTATGCGTTTTTGCTGGTATGATGTACATTAAATTGAAGCTGACGAACGAAATTCCTGCCCGGGGCTAGTATAGCTAACTGAAATGACCTTCTTACGTCGAGCTATGTAATTCGGGGGCAGGAATTTGCTCCTTTTGCACTCCAAGATGAAGTAATTCTCGAAGAATTTAGCAAGAGAAGTCTAAAAATTACAATAATTATAATCAAAATTACAAATAAATATTTAAGTAGATAGACGATTACTGTCCGGAAGAATAGTATATTACACACCTAGGGAGGGAAAGTAGGCTATTCCAAACTGCACGTGAGATTGACACCCGAGCCGAAGGCGAGGGTGGCAAGAACGCAGTTTGGGATGGCCTTTTTCACTCCCGTGGGTTGTATACTATTTTTCACCACCCCCTGCATCGGAAAGCACGACTTCCCGTTCACGCAGCGGGCCGAAAGTCGTACTTTCCGTGCAGGTGTGGTGAAAAGTAATTTTGGGCCCACAATGGTATAGCGGGGAAAAATAACACAGACTAAAATAATAAAATGACGAAGAATAGGTAATCTCTGCCCAGGTGAGTTATCTTTTTCCGCCATGGATTAAAGTCAAGCGCAGTAGCGGGGCTGGCCCTCCATATAGGGACCAAGCGTGGAGTCGACAGTAGCGCCAAATCAGCCTGGACCCTAACTGCAGGGAATTCCCCCTGTCTGTGCGAGTGCTCGGCCAATTATACGCTACCGGAAGCACAACATGAACTAATCGCAATGAATTGTTCGGCCGGTGGCAGCATTTTAGTGACTTGAATACCTGTTTTACAGGTATTCCTGCAGATATCTGAACAACCGACGAGCAAGGATAACTCTTTTCCTATCACACTAAGCAGCGCCACTTGTGTACGCTCTCGATCCCTAGACCTATATTACTCCGTGCTATCTGTGGAAAAAACAGAATGTTGAAATTCGCGATGAGGGCACTGGAATATAATAATGCACAGCTGGGTATTCGGCTGGCTTTCTGCAAAGAGAGAGGGTTCAGAAGGGCAGTGCTGTCTCTCTCGCACAGCGTCCAGTCTCACGAAAAGCTCATACCAAAGGTACACCTCTTTAGCACACGTCAGCGAGATTACATTTTTGTTGAGACTGTCCGACGCATGCGCAGTACCTGGTAGAAAGAGACAACACTTCCCTTTCGAGATTTCTCTTTCTGCCGAACCCCCACTACCGCGCAGTAAGCCTTCCAGTATCACTTTATTTCAGTGGAAACAGATGCACACTGTAGCTCCCTGCTGCCACCTGGAATAGTTTCGGGTAGCAGACCTGATTTCACACATTTTTGCGGTCTGCTCATATTCTACTGCGACTCTGACAGTTGCAGAGAATGAAATCGTATGTTCACATGTTTTTTTCATATTATTCCCTAACGTGTGATAGGGATGCATTATATGCACTTTTGTATGATACTCGAAAGTGAGTGGGTCGACTGTAAAGAATGAAAGCATTTTCGGGAAGCCGAAGGTGTTGTCACAATGAACCATTGCCATTTCAAAGATGAGGATGGAGATAACAACATTCATAAAAACATCTTTGATCAATTAGTCAAGGCATCAGCTAATGTACCAAGCCAGTGATCCATTTTCGAAGCGTTGCACGGCAAGTAAAACACGTTCCTTGATATCACAGTATGCAATCCTTGTCCCAAGTATTTATTTTTACCGCATAGCGTTGTCCAAGTAGCAGCTCCGCATGGAGCCAGTGACTTACAATCCAACATACGCAGGGAGTCGACATAACGATGATACGTATGGACCACCAGCATTTCGGCAAGAAGGAGGCTCACGGTATCGGTGTCTTCGAATAACGAGCTTTTAACTCTGCACAGGCCAGTCTGAGGCGTAGGTTATGTAGGAAGAATAGAAAAGCTTGTAAAGCATTGGACCTGATCAGTAACCAGTTTCAATTAGAAAGTCGCAGTAGCATAGTTGACCTTTAAAATCTTATCCACAGCAAAAGTTTTTAAGGTGAAATGAAAGTCACGTGACCTCGATATGATTTACACTTGGAATTTTCAAACGCTATTTTCTCAGCCAAAACACATTCGATTGATGTGAAATTGATATCAGTGACGTAGAGAAACTCAATGAAGGGCCTGCCAATCGTGGATTTTCGAAAATCGAGACGTAATAACAGTTTTTTCACAATATTGTTCTGTAATCCAAGGAAGTGCTGCCTCTCTCCACGAGGGACAGTACCTCCTTGGGTTACAGAACAATATTGTTACACAAAATTCTGATTATGTCTTTCGATATTCGAAAATCCACGATTGGCAGGCCCTTCATTAAGTTTTTCTACGTCACTGATATCAATTTCACATCAATCGAATGTATTTTGGCTGAGAAAATAGCGTTTTAAAATTCCAAGTGTAAATCATATCGAGGTCACGTGCCTTTCATTTCACGAATATTTTGACCACTTCTCCTAAAAAAATGAGGAGTACCGTTGGACCGATTCAGGCTCGTCTTGTCTTCAAGTGTTCATAATCGATGCCTCAGATAGACGGAGGAATGATTGATTTTTCATTTTTGTTGCACACAGTGGAAGAACAAGAAGAAAAATAAAAAAAATTCACTGAAAAGTTGGAAAAAGATTAATATCTTGGGTTATTCCTGTAATATCAGAAAATTCCTCCGTTTATCCGACAATGGCATCTCTTCTGAATAAATTGGGATCAAGACATCCAGAATCGCTATACACCGGTGCTCTTCATTCCTAATGAGGACCGAGAGAATCTGTATTTTGCTATATTCACCGTTACCCCTATATGACTAAAAGTAATATGTGATGTAAAGTACGGATGATGGGCGTAAAACGACCCTCAAACATAATGATTTTTTTTATATTGTATCCAACCTCCCAATTCGCTGGAAAAGAATAATTTTTTTTCATAACAATTCTTACGCATTCTAGTACCGCCTTAATGGATGTTAATAAATAATTCCTTCACCAAGAAAAATTCCGTTACACGAAATATTCCACAACCAACTGAACTCTTATTTACTATAAACATAAGAGTCGTCTTGAACACCAAAAAGACTTTACAGCTATAGACACTGTGTTTCACTAATTCTCAACAAAATTGAACCAATCAGGGCCTGTTGTGCCAAAAGTTGCATTTCCAATCGAGGTCGGCCATGGACGGTCTGATCATTAAAGTTCACATTCAGACGTGGTCTGCCTACCATTCTATTTAATTTAGAACCGAGACTCCGTGGTCATCGCGGTTCAGACCACTTGCGTGAATCTCGACAGCAGAGTCGTGTTGATATCTCAGGGTAATTTCTCACAAGTGTGTCGCAAATATTACGCAGACGAATTTCAAGCTTGTACCGTAAGATGAATTTCTGTATAAAGAGCTGTTTGTATCATCAACAGAACTCTGAAGTGATGGAAAAGTTTGTTGTTATACGCAATGTACTTTAGCCAGTGAATCAGCGATGGCTTGAACTAATTCGCTCTGCTGCGATTGCTGATTGCGTAAAAGACCAGAAGTTAGTCTTTTCCTTAATGTTTGTGTCAAAGATTGAGTCTCGAGTTATACTGAGATTTGAATAACTAATGCCAAAGTTCTTGGAGCATTGATCGACCGACAATGGCATTACGAAGATCGAGGTGCTGCCTGGAGGCGCCACGACTTTGGCGTGTAGTCGATTTCATTGACATCAGTCAAAATTGAATCGTTTATCACAGACAGAGGTGAGTGTGTGTCAGAATCTTCTCCTATATAGGATTTGAAACTCCTGCTACGACAGTTAATTAGAGACACCGAAATCAATAGAAATCTATCGAGGGGATTTCCGCTAATTGCTAGTGCGATTATTTGCATCTAACTCCATCGCGCAATAAACTTCGTTTCGAAAACTAGGTCGTACGTCATCCTGATTAGCCGATTCCGGACCGACGTTGACGGTCAGGGAACAAACGAACAAGTGGACAAGTTGACAAAAGGCCGATGACCCGATTTCTCTCGCTATTCAACCCTCTATAAAACAGGGTAGTATGCGTCTGAAATGAGATTCTTTTGTATTTCACTGAGTGGACATTATTCGAGCTCTTTCTGATTTTCAAAGTTGCCAACGAAATCAGCAGGTTTCCATTCTATTTGCTCTTATAATGAAGTGTATTCGATATTTTAGGTGTCTGAGGTCAATAAATTTTACCAATTTTTACGTTTCGGTCACAGGAGAGAGTCTCTCTTTATAACTAAACAGACCAATTTCTTCCTATCTAAACGATCATGATTCATGTATTAACAGGGAATTCGAATTCTCTGGTTACACGCTCACTCAAATAAAATGTCACTTGAGTTATAAAAATCATGTCCAGTTGAAACGCTAGTGTAGACTATCGAAAAAAGTACTTTCGAGGTTACGTTCCGTGTTAAACTAATGAGACGGAATATACCCAGTGATGCAATTTATTCCGATCTTTTATCGGGTTCTTTGATCTTCATCTCGCCGATGGTAACTGATTTTATAGCGAAGCTTCAATCCAAAGTATACATAGAACGTATCTTATGTATTGATCCTGAGCATACAAACACAACTGGATTATACGTGACTGAAATTCCCTATGAACAACTTGCAGACCCAAACTAACGATAATGTTATGAGGTGTGACCCTGTCAGTCCAACAAAACCCAGCTCCTCGCACGAAAATGTGGCAGTTGGCGCACATTCCCATAATGGACCTACATAACCACAGTATCAAATTTCATACCAAGCTGTAACCAATGATTCGATACATGAGATCAGCTGATTTCCAAAATTGCAATTACGCTGCCACGACAGCATATTCAATACATATAGTATGTATATTTTGCTACTGTACATATACCGCTGGTAGCGCGCGAAGAAATCCTTTGCACACGGTTTGCAAAGATCTTGTTTCGGAGCCCCAGACGCTGCATTGAAGGGCACTTTCCATGCAGTTGTGGCATAAGCCATTGATAACTATTGACGTTGATCGACTGCGGAGTCAGCGATATTTATTGTTCCACAAGCTTCACGAATAATATATCATATTTTGCTATCCGGCAAAGTTTGAATTCACAGCCCAGTTACCGGAAAATCGCAATTAGGTCATATTGGGTACCGCGCTATATTGGGTACAGGTATAGCCACGTCACATTGGAAAAGCAGGTACGGCTAATTTTTTAACACTCTTGTTGAATTATGATACGAGATGTTCATGCGTCTAAGTAGAATTAATAATCTTATTTGATTATGAAGGTTGGAAAAAATAGTGAAAATAGACGTGAGCTATGGTGTTTGTCTTAATTTTTATTGACGAGCGGACAAGCCTATCTCGTGAGTTCCTTTCCAGAGCCACAGACGAGACTTGCCTACATTAATTTTCGTTTCGTACGATAGGTGAACAACCAGAAGCAAGCCATCAGATGTCCTAATTGAGTGAATGAGGGTAATTAAAGTTTGTGGAAAATGGGTAACGGCTCTACTGTATTCGTTCGAAAGTTCAGATTGGTTTAGCTTGCATTGAGAGACGAATTCCTGACGACGAGAGAAAATTCTTCGTGGAAATTCCTGCACCCTCCATTTAAAAACTCCATGGTTCTACCTATACGAGTGCCTATAATTCTCGCCGTTATCGAAAGGAATTTATTCGAAGGGAATTTATTCGTTTCAAAAGGATGACCGTTGAATTTGAGTTACTATCGGCAAAATGAGAAGTACTTCCACTTTTGGAGAGCACGTACCTCATCAAATCATTTCCGGCCCGTGAGCTTACCTGCTTTCAGAAGGATGCGCGATGCACACAGAAAGACTATGCAGCCGAAGACCACGTGTATACGTTGAATCGATAATGTGCAATGTTGTCCCACTGAGGTCGCTCAACCCGCGAGAGGTCAACTCGCCGTGAGCCAACTACCCTGGTACGTATTAACTTTATCCCCACTGCCACATCTGCGTTTTCGGATTTCCAATACTGCAATTATCGTCACTGCTACAGGTGTACGGACTCGCCTGAGTTCACGTGGTTGTGCATTTTCGCTATGAGTATGCAGCTGAGAAATGAAATAGATGATCGTATCGAGTAACTTGACAAACTGAGACTATACGAATACATTATTGTCAAAGACAAAATTACGTCTGACTCGGATGAAATTTTCCATTATACCGTAAAGGGGAGACCACGGCAGAGCGGATACTCAAAGTTTAATTAGGTCATAAAAGTTTGCACGGTCTTGAGAAGAATTTTCCAGAAATTCAGCGAGGTTCGTACCTACTTCCAAATAACAGTCATGATGGAATCTGATATTCCTGGAAAGGAAAAATATTAAGCACATTGATTTCATGTAGAATTGTTGATATTATAGGGGAAGGTGGGGCGGAATGGGCAGGTGGGGCTAAACGGGCCACCAAAAAAAAATTGACTTACTCGCATTTTCGCATCAAGGGGGACCGTACGAAACGGTATGCAACGTGACTTCTCCGAAAGTCATCAAAAAATTTCAGGGTGGGGCTAAACGGGCAACTCAAAGAAAAGTGACGCAACGGCATTTTCACGTCGAGGTGAGTGAGATAACACTATATGCAACGTGGTTTCACCGAAAACGATGCAAAACCGAAAGGGTGGGGCAAAATCGCCCACCCCCTTTTGATAAAATAATTATTCCTAGACGGCATATTCCCACCAGTTGAAGAATAGATAACAGAGTGTACGATATAGATATCAACTTTGGTTTTATATAACATAATATTCCTGTTTGAACGAACAACATTTGATTTTATTGTGTCTTACACTCCCGAGAGAGAACTGGTTCAACATTTGACTGGCACACTACATTATTGAGTCGAATGAATTCACATTCATTTTTTCAGCTAAGAATTTTTCATTTCATCCCTATCTTTATAATTTTATTTTATTTCGTAATAATCTCATCCATTTAATCCAAATACTTTTTTTCAATTTCAATTCTCTTTGTCTTTCATCCACTCTATAGTTTATGTTAATATTCGGAAGTTTCGATTGATTTTTTATATGTTAAAATATTTTTTGTTGTTTATTTATCTAGTTGATTTTTATCAATTTATTTGAGTTTCAGTAATTCGGTCGACTCACGTTAATTCCAGTAGACGGAAAAGAAATGTCAATCAAACGGACATGCCAGTAAGCAATTTTTCCAGGGTGGGCGATTTTGCCCCACCCTTTCGGTTTTGCATCGTTTTCGGTGAAACCACGTTGCATATAGTGTTATCTCACTCACCTCGACGTGAAAATGCCGTTGCGTCACTTTTCTTTGAGTTGCCCGTTTAGCCCCACCCTGAAATTTTTTGATGACTGTCGGAGAAGTCACGTTGCATACCGTTTCGTACGGTCCCCCTTGATGCGAAAATGCGAGTAAGTCAATTTTTTTTTGGTGGCCCGTTTAGCCCCACCTGCCCATTCCGCCTCACCTTCCCCTACCTGCAGACTGGTACAAAAGGATAGTGAAATGGCGACTTTTTTACCGACTATAATTTGATTTCTATAGGTCCTATATAGTATAGGCTTTTTGTGTCAGATTATCTATCCACTGTACCTATACATTTTCTCTATTCAATCCCCTTTGTTCCTTCGTAATACACGGCAAATTTCAAACGACTGAACAGAGTGAAGTTGACTATAATCGAGAGATTAGCTTTCAGCTATAGAACTGTCTAAAAGTTAGTTTTTCGATTTGAGCCGACTTTACACTGTTCAGCCGTCGGGAATTCACCCTGTGTGTTTGAAGTCTCTCTAATTTAATTTTACCTGAATGGTCGATCATGGAGCCGTTTGAATAATTCTTTACGCTCGAAAAGAGAGAGGAGGTTTCAGGAATTGATCCGTTACGGGGGATTGAAATCCCAAAGTTTGGCATTACACGTTATTGGAACAAGTCCTTTGAATTGCTGTGTAGATTTTTTACAGGATAAACCCAAATTCAAGTACTTACCCAAAGCTAATGAGCCACAGCTCGAATATTGTGGGTATTGGTGATCTCGATCCTTGAAATATTGTTGTCGCAATCCCTAAATTTCAAATAGGGATTGAGTCTTCTTCCTCTTGATGTACACATGCGGTAGATCCCAGATCATCCGAACCTTTATCCGAGACCTGGCTCGGCTTATTCGGACGGTAAAGCGTTCGGAATTTGACCTAGAATTATACATTTTTGCCGTGGTTTTCGCAAAACCTATGCAAGTTTGGGTAGGCTTAAGGCCGTTTTCAGTTTTCCAGCAGTTCGTATTCCTTACAGTACACTGACTGTATATTACTGCAAATTGTTTCCTCCGAAAGCGGTTATCATGTAACAATGTAAATGAGAATAATGAAATTATGCCAATTTCACAAAGAAATTTAGACCTCGACCTTGAGCTACGATCTCGAATCAAATTTCAGGAAACGTTGTGTTCAGTTGTCGAAAAAGTACGCGCTCAAGAATTATCATTATTCTTGTGCTAATATCTCGGGACTGGATTGAACTTGGAGGTTCATCCCTGTCTCATTTCAGAACTAATGACCTAGATCACGATGATCTTCAGCAATGAACAATTCTGAACTAGTGAATCGATTCACTCGATCGTACCCTATTTCAGACAATAAGTCGTTGTTCTTGTGACCCCCCCCCCGATTTGTGTGGTTATTTTACGTGACGTAGGGTACAGTAACGTGAAGTTATAAACTAACTGACTGTGCGCTTCGCGCCGCGCGCCTGAAAAATTGGTTTCATCCCTTTTTATTTCCTTAGGCGTCGAATTTAGAAAAATGCTCAAATTAATTTTTAGGTATTTGAATGAGCAAACATTTGAAGCAAAGATGAAGTCAATATCTCATCGGACCGAGGAGATATTGATGAATCCGCGAAAACACGTTTTACTTGGTTCAACCCCCTTGGGGTGCGAATTTCGAAAAATCGCTTCTGAGTGGGTGTTTACGAAGGGAAGGGAACAGGTTGCCCAAATTTTGAGTTAGGTCAAGGGGATATAGGATATAGATATAAAATTTAAAAGACAGATAAAAGAAGAAGATAGAAGATTTTCCTGATTCCTTCATGATGAGTAATCGCACATTGATATGATTTTATACTTAATTTCTTATTCTTTACTTTATAGGTATAGATTTCTTGAACTTTGGTGTTAGTAATCTTATAAAATTTTATCAGGAGTTACGAAATGTTCTCACATCATACAAAAGTTAAATTATCTTTATTTATTATCTGAAGAATCTTTCAGCTCAATCGAGTCGAGAATGAAACACAACCTCTCTCAAAATGTATAATAAGGTCTAAAGGATGTTCGATTTTTCGTGGAATGACCCATACATAAATTTAATCAAGAAAAGTCAGGTACATATGATATATTTTCCTTCGAGGAAAAAGTTGCGTTCGAGTTATCTGAAGTTTAGTTTATCCGTACTAGGCTCGGTCCCGATTGATTCGGATAGTCGAGTTTCTGCATTATACCTATATATATCCCGGTCAATATAGCGGGCGCTTCTGCTTCACTCGCGTAAATAATTGCTACTTCATTGCAAATAGAGTTATTATAGAATCTTTTATCCAGGTTCAAGTTCCGTTCAATCTACGGATAAATTGGCCTCACAGCAGTTCCATATTCTAAATCAACTTTCTGTTGTTCCTTTTCTCCAAATCGGGCAGCATGAGTGAATGACACATGATGGCCTATATTTTCTTTCTTCATTCTCGGTTCTCTTAGATGCTTACTGGACTCACATTTCGCTATCATCAATCAATTGATCGTTCGAAATATCTGGATGGTTATTAAATGGAGAAAGTTCGACTCTTCATTTTCGTTGATATCTGCAGTGCTGAAGTTATTCCTATCGTATATCGTATGATTCTACTTCATTCGGATCTAAAAATTTACGCATTTTGCAAGTAACGTTCATTGTTCCACTTTAATGTTAGTCCATTGTATTTCCATCCTTTGTATTCCATTTCCTTACAATGTGCTTCGTCCCTATATTTCTAAGTGCTTGGTGAATTTGCTCACGTGAGCTTTGAATGAGCAGCAAAGTTGATATCGATAGAACATATGTTCATCAAACCAGTATCAATAAATCTTCAGTGATAATACAGATGTTCGGTAAATATTTCAGATCCAATTCTTGATTCGTTGTATTTTTGACATTACAAATGTGGTTATTTTCGGGGTATTTGGAGGGGATAGGGAAATCAATGCTAAATGTCACGAAAAGCGTCAGGGTCGGATATCAGTCACGGTCGTCATCGGATGAATGGTGGAGGTTGAGTACCACTGACTTTATATCGTTCGTTTTGGTTCAAGAATAGATGCCAACGCAACGTTAACGCAAAATAGTATATATCGATACAAGTGCGAAAGGGTTGTTTTGGCCCGAGTCGGGGGGTTTGTCGCCCAAGCGAAACGAAGGTGACAATCTCACGAGTGTGAAATCAACTTTCGCACATGTATCGAACAACATTTTTCATAAGAAATGCGCGTAAAATCGCACTTCACGCACGTAGTGCAGAAATAGCATATTGTGCACCAAGGGAGAAAACGGTTGCGACCGTGGTGCAAACTACATTTTTTGTCATTTCCTGAACGGAAGGTCACTTTAGGCTACACAATCTTTTTGAGGTTCACTCGATTTGAGGTTCACTTGTCTTCTCAACGAAAATCATTCTCACTCATATACGTTCGATCATCTGCGGCTTCCGTGGAAAGGACGATGGGCGTCGTTTTATCCAGAAGCAACGTAGGAATCACTGACAGTGGATCATTTACGCGTCCTTGTGAGCTGGTGTGAGCAAAAGCGACCCACTGCCTGTAGTTCGTTCAGATGACGTATCGAGTGATGGTAATTTCCATACTTGATTTTAATATACATTAGATCCGGATAACACTATTCATCGAGATTATAAATTGTCTTCATTTCTGCATCCATTCTCCCAATAATTAATATATTCGTTCAGATTCGGACACAAGTAGAATTATTGGTATAGCAATAACACCAATGTAAGTTCACATGGGATGACCAATTTTTTGTTCAAATCATTTTCTATGATGTATGATGTACAATTTTATTTGAGTGAATAGGTATGTTTTTGTAGTACATTGTGCATGTTTGGAAGTGGCGATGACGGCTGATGTGCGCGAGTTTCACATTCGCAGAGGCACTCGTCAATTTCATCTGAAATGTAACGGCTAACAAAATTAGAATAATTTGAACCTTTTTAATAGTTTTGCGTACTGCACCCTGTCGTAATCGTCACAGCACAATAACATGTGAAATCAAAAAGATACATCCATTGCAAAAACAAGGAAATCTCAAGTATAAATCTATCAGAAAATTTGTAACTCGCATGTTCGATTGCGAAACGTGATTGTTGTTGCAAACTGCAAAGCATCATCATTCCAATTTACCAATTAGCGTAACCCGTAAACGGCTCAATATAGGACAAAAGTGCCATCTGTGAACTACTTTTGTACTTCAGTGGAATAAGAAGCCTACTGACAGGCGTGTCACGAATGCTGCAATCAGCCCCTGCCCGGAGAATTTATGTAGCCCTAGGGGACAAGTTATAGCATTCGTGCTCAAACCTGTACGGATTTCCGGGCCGAAGTTCGTCACCTCTTGCCTGCTATACAGGTACGAAATTCTAATTTTTCGTTCAGGTATGACTCAGGAGTACATTTTGGCCGACCATATTTGAAAACATGGATTTTTATGCATCTGCGACCGCTGAACCAAACGCAAAGTTCCATGTCAGCAAGTTTGCGAACTGCACATGTGCTATCGTCACATGTCCTAAAAAGATTCATATTGCGCTTGCTTTACATGCCTGAAAATATGCGTTTTCCCGAGGGTCGGACAACAAGCAGACTCGCGCTGCACATGATGTGACTGTCGCGAAAATCTTACATATATTGTAAGTAAATGAGATTTTATTTTCAGTTTTCAGACTTCTAATTCAGGCATGGAAAAAGTAGCTCTCCTAATGAAATTTCAGGTTATAAGATCATTCAAAACCGTGATACATTTTGATTTGCAACGATCGAATTTTGTATATGGAAAAACCACACACGCACCATTCCAAGTGTGGTCGTCTCCACCCCAACTACACAATAGTTGCCGGCCACGTGTGTAATTACCCCAACGATACTTTTGAAAATATCTAGTTATCCAGAACCGGATTGGAATCTGAAATCTACAGTCAGCCAAAGTTTACATGAAATCTCCGGGTATCAAGTTCGACGGGTAGTCAATATGACACACGAAATGACTTGTGAGTTTCTTGACTGTTGTAGATTATGATCGGGAAGACTCATGGGTGTAACAGTCATTTTGAAATTCCAATTTTCTTTTTATTGGACAACGTTTCGAACGTATATGGCCGTGCATCTTCGGGTCTGGGGAAATAAACATCCCAAAATTAACATCGAAATACAACTAAACTTAATGTATAACTTTTCGTGAGTAAATCACACGACACGTGGCCGTTGAGTTTTTGAATTTTTGAAAACAGTTTTTTGAGATTCTAAGTTATTAACAACAATGTGGATGATAAAAGATTTTTATTGAGTGGATTGATGAAGGGAAACTCGCCAATAATGCACTTCGATCGCCCTTAAGACGTTGATTGTAGGGTGCCCAGTGGCGAAGGGACCGAGGATCGATTATCTATCGTGGATCTAGTCATAATTCTAGATTCACATTACCGCGAGATTTAAACTCATGATCAATCCACTCAATTTACAGTAAAGGCGCATACAAGTTACTTAAGTTATCTATGTCGGTTCTTTCGTTACATGTCATGTTCCTCGAGATATTGAGCATTTCTTTGATTAACCTGTGATAGTAATTTGGTTCAGTGGCCAAAATTTCGGGATTCTCTAAGTCTAATTTGTGTCCCAGACTCAAAGCATGTTCACTGAGCGCGGATTTATTTAGATCTTTGCAAATAACGCTATATTTGTGGTCGTATGTTCTTTTATGGAGATGCTGCTTTGTTTGACCTACATAACATAAGTCGCAGCCCAGGCAATCAATTTTATATACCAGATTAGATTGGTCAGCTACTGGAACAGGGTCGTTGAGTCTAGAAAACAGACGAGATATTTATTTGATACCTGAAACACCACCTTGACGCCATGTTTTTTGAGCAATTTTTGAATCTGTTCAGATAGACCCTTTACATAGGGTAACACGGTGAGATTTCTATAACGGGGGGTATTTTCCTCTAGGTTTTCTTGAAAAGAACAGCTATTATACAATTTGTTTATGCGTATGGCTTTCATATTATTGATTAAGCTAGGAGGGTAGCCATTATCCAACAAGGTTTTAGTTATTAACTTTAGATTCTTTTCCCTTAAACTTGGTTCACATAATTTTAGTCCTCTATCAAATAAACCAGCTATAACACATTTTTTGTGTACCTCCGGATGGTGGGAGGTATATTGGAGGTATCTACCCGACCAGGCTGGTTTTTGGAACCGATCTAGATGTACAGAATTTCCGTTTTTGATGACCATCATGTCCAAAAAACTTATCTTATTTATATTTTTGGAGACTCTATCATTCGTATCGTTACAGTTGGAATTTCCCTCGGTGGCCAAACGGACAAGGCGCCGCAGTACAGATGCGGAGGTCCCGGTTCGAGCCCGGGTCGGGGGAATTTTTACTCGAATAAATATTTATTCTTTCGATTTCTTTCGATTTTAATTCTCCCTGAGGTTTGTATTAAACACTCGAATTGAGTGACTCTCCTCAGTCAGAGATATTAATTAATTGATTGATTCGTTTAGTCCGTTTAAATTCCAACTTATCTTATTGTTACTTTCCACTTCACTAGTGAACTGTAGCTTTGGATGATAATTATTGAAAGATGTGACAATATTATCAATGTTTTTTACGTGGACTGATGTTAAAATGTCATCGACATATCGTTTATAGAACGGAAGTTCATAGGTCAAATGCGAAATTACGTTGGATTCTAAAGCCTACATGACCAAGTTTGCGATAGCAGGACTAATAGGTGAACCCATCGCTACACCATCTATTTGTTTATAAAAGATCCCTTGATGCAGGAAAAAAGTTGAATCCAGACACAATTGAATGCCTTTGATAAAATCATCTTTTGGTGATCGTGTATGCGGATTCATGATTAAAAGATCAAAAGAAATTCACAGTATTAAACAAAGATCCTACTAAGAACTATGAACGTCAGAACAATCTGTTAATCTCGGATTGGGCAAACAGGGGCACAAAACTGGCGATCTCAGGTAAGACAGGCACAAAACTGAAGGTTAACAATTCTGTTCTTCCTAAAATGTATTTCTTGCCAAAGATCCATAAGCGTAACGTTCTTTACCGACCCATTGTTTCTAATATTGGATCACCGACTTAGCAACTAGCTGAATATTGTTCTAAACCTCTAACTGCGATATCAGGAAAGACGAACTACCATACAAAAGATTCGTGGTCTTTTGCAGAAGACATGAGAGGAAAACCGATCCCAGATGAACACAAATTGATATCTTTATACGTAACGTCCCTATTCACTAATATACCTATAGAACTTGCTAAAAAATGCATAGATGACAGATGGTCGGAAATCAATCCGCATACACCATTACCAAAAGATGACTTTATCAAAGGCATTCAATTGTGTCTGGATTCAACTTTGTTCCTCCATAAAGGGGTCTTTTATAAACAAATAGATGGTGTAGCGATGGGTTCACCTATTAGTCCTGCTATCGCAAACTTGGTCATGGAGGCTTTAGAACCCAACGTAATTTCGCATTTGACCTATGAACTTCCGTTCCATAAACGATATGTCGATGACATTTTAACATCAGTCCACGTGAAAAACATTGATAATATTGTCAAATCTTTCAATAATTATCATCCAAAGCTACAGTTCACTAGTGAAGTGGAAAATAACAATAAGATAAGTTTTTTGGACATGATGGTCATCAAAAACGGAAATTCTGTACATCTAGATCGGTTCCAAAAACCAGCCTGGTCGGGTAGATACCTCCAATATACCTCCCACCATCCGGAGGTACACAAAAAACGTGTTATAGCTGGTTTATTTCATAGAGGACTAAAATTATGTGAACCAAGTTTAAGGGAAAAGAATATAAAGTTAATAAATAAAACCTTGTTGGATAATGGCTACCCTCCTAGCTTAATCAATAATATCGAAGCCACACGCATAAACAAATTGTATAATAGCTGGTCTTTTCAAGAAAACCTAGAGGAAAATACCACCAGTTACAGCAATCTCACCGTGTTACCCTATGTAAAGGGTCTATCTGAGCAGATTCAAAAATTGCTCAAAAAACATAGCGTCAAGGTGGTGTTTAAGGTATCCAATAAAACATCTCGTCAGTTTTCTAGACTCAAAGACCCTGTTCCAGTAGCTGACCAATCTAATCTGGTATATAAAATTGATTGCCTGGGCTGCGACTTATGTTATGTGGATCAAACAAAGCAGCATCTCCATAAAAGAACATACGACCACAAATAAAGCGTTATTTGCAAAGGTCTAAATAAATCCGCGCTCAGTGAACATGCTTTGAGTCTGGGACACAAATTAGACTTAGAGAATCCCGAAATTTTGGCCACTGAACCAAATTACTATCACAGGTTAATCAAAGAAATGCTCAATATCTCGAGGAACATGACATGTAACAAAAGGACCGACATAAATAACTTAAGTAACTTGTATGCGCCTTTACTGTAAATTGAGTGGATTGATCATGAGTTTAAATCTCGCGGTAATGTGAATCTAGAATTATGACTAGATCCACGATAGATAATCGATCCTCGGTCCCTTCGCCACTGGGCACCCTACAATCAACGTCTTAAGGGCGATCGAAGTGCATTATTGGCGAGTTTCCCTTAATCAATCCACTCAATAAAAATCTTTTTTCATCCACATTGTTGTTAATAACTTAGAATCTCAAAAGACTGTTTTCAAAAACTTAACGGCCACGTGTCGTGTGATTTACTCACGAAAAGTTATATATTAAGTTTAGTTGTATTTTGATGTTAATTTTGGGATGTTTATTTCCCCAGACCCGAAGATGGACGGCCATATAGGTTCGAAACGTTGTCTAATAAAAAGAAAATTGGAATTTCAAAATGACTGTTACACCCATGAGTTTTCCCTATCACATGAAATGACATAACAATTACTGTTACCTTTCTAACCATACAGAAGTTATAATTGGTAGTTGTACCGCGGAAACCTCATACGGTACCGCGTCGAGTTTCCTTGTCACTTTCCGCAGTGATTGCTTCTCGCCTGAAAATGCCCTATAAAACAAGCTACATACTAACTTTCGGAAGATACACCCTAATCAGCTTTAGATGGGTATCTTTGCGGAGAGATGTGGGGATCTTTCGGAAGCGGGAAATTGAATTGGCTCCTATCACTTCTAGGAAGTGTGTCATGGCTGACGGAGTATATCCGACTGCAGTGTTCGCATAGTTCGTGTGTGTGTATGGGTATATCTTGAGCTGTGTGTCAGTACCAGTATTCAAAACTGACATGTGGTATGAATCTGAGGTGTGCCGGTGTGTTCTGCAGGATTCTGTGAATTGAAAGTTCGAAGTGTGATGAAGACTCGCGAGTATATTGGATCCGGTTCACTGCACTACTAGGATTACGAACAAGAGCCAGGCGCCCTTGGCTGTATAACGACCCTGCGCAAACAGGGATAAGGGTCGATCATTGTCGATTGCTAGACAGATAACGGGGTATAATCAATGTACGGCTACGTGTGTGTGTGTGTGCATGCGTGCAGCATAGGTATGCCATACCGTACAGTAATTATCTATACGTGATGTACGAACGTAGCAACGTAAGTGCAGAGTGGGAGAAGATGGATAGATAGTTAAGAGGAAGCGAGAGAGAGTCCTTTACCTAAGCGAAAACGGGGACTGAAGCCGCACATCCTCCGTACCCTCTACATTGAGTCTACATATTCTCCGTTCATGTGGAAAAAGAACAGACACCGTCGCAATGGGCTGTTCTGAAATTAAAGCAGCGCTGCTGTATCACCGTGCGATAGCTTGTGCGTTATAAAAATAATGGAAATAAAAAGTGCCATTTTGTCTGACGAAATCAATACAGAACCAACCGCTTCCAATTTAATTTTAACAACGGGTAAAAATACAATACCGAAGGTCGGTTTCATCCTCAGCAGTAATTACAGGTTTAAATTGTACAAAGGGTTGAACATTTTCGAGGTATTGTGAGACAACTTTATTTACTTTTAATCAGTTTCGAAGACTCCGAGAAATAAGAACATTTGGCTCGTTCCACACGCTCGCTTATGCGGGGAAAAGAATTTTTCAAGAATTCATATATCCTCACCAATGAGTTCGATGTGTGGCTACGGCTGTTCTGAAAGCTACAGAACCTAGGTATTTTCTTCTAAATTAGCACAATTCTTCGCATTCGTATTATATACGTTGATATTTAGCGATTCCGTGGCGATGCTTTCATCAGCCGGAATATCGTGCAGGGAATAGCTGCTGCGAGCTTTCTCCAGGGGAATGAGGAAATAGAAATTGCAAGAAAATTTTCGGTCCACGGTTGAGCCCGCAGTGAGAAGAAAAAAGTTTGTATTACACAAACGGCACTACGTAAGAGAACGATGGTATCGGTTGGGAAATGCTTCGATAGCGATCGCCGCACCCTTTGATGTTTCCGTTTAAAAATCCTAACACCTCGAAATCCCGTTAATCAGCGAAAATTCCTACCCGATGATAGATCCGCCATCTATACTTGCATACATGAATGCGAATGGTCAGTGAGGCTGATGGAATCATACAAAACTTTTTTTGCTCATACCGAGACGTACCGTATGAGGTGTAAAACTGATATAGATTGAAGATATTTTTTAGTTCATGATGGGTATTGGTTTCGTTTCGCATTGGTTGGTCTATCTATTTCTCCGCATTGATTATAGATTTACATTGTGAGAGTGAATTTTTTTTTTTAGAAAAAGGTCAGTATAAAGGTTTGTTACATTCAACGTAACCAAAGGTATTCTTATCATCAATCTAACATCAAATTGTTGTGTCGGATTAATAGAAATGAAAATCGGCCGTGCAGAACTTGATTATTATTATAAAATCCACAGAAATCTGCAATTCATTCATATTGATTTCGTTCCAATGACTTTGATCTTGCAAATATTCAAGCCAAACATATATAAAAGGATATTTTAAAATCCAAAAGTGGGATAAATACTTTATACCGATCTCCAGTTGATCCTCAACCAATGTCCTCAGCAATATTCGATTTTCCAAATGCAATGTCCAACTGTTTATACAGAAAGTGTGGGATGGATCACGGTAAGTGGTTGATAATAACTGAAACATTTTTTTTTTAATGTACTTGGCGCGAGACTCTACCGAGTCTCTTGACACTTTACACTCATCATCATATACGCATGACTTTTGGGGATACAAATGACTATAATATAGACCCCTGCAATCTGAGGAATTCAACGCACGAACCTCAATAGTCTAGAATTTCAAGGTTTCAAACATACCAGGCCCCGATCACAGTAAGGAGAAAAAAAGCTCGTAAAGAATTCTACTGATGTCTGATAACCAGATAGTTAGAAATATGCAGTTTTGCCAAGATTTTGGTTCGAGGATCTCGTCGATATCACGAATAGTGTGGATAAAGGGGTCACGTACCGCTAGAATAAGTTTGGAAATAGAAGTTCCATTGTTATATGGAATAAGAGTGAGAATTTGTCTTTATCTATTCCGTGTGAGGAGCAATCAATGTAGAATACGTATGCGATCCATCCAACGAGCCCCGGAGTCTACGTGGTGGGTTGGTTGCAGGTGGGTGTTTGAGGGCTTTGAAAACTCGGGCGTCGGGGCGCCGGGGCGTTGGGACGCCTGCGCTCACAGTTGCCCCAGAATGCCGCCACAGTGTGCCAACCGTACGATGTCAACGAGACATGCCGGCCAGTGCTGTCTTCGACCTCTAACGAAGAAGGTTTACAGACCCTACAGCGTCGGCATTCGTTATAGTTGCGTTGCTAAAATCTCACAACTTTTCTGTCGTCAATTATCACCTTGACCCATCTCACCGAGACTCGTGTCACCTTCTTTCCTCTACAAAGCTTCGCTCCAATGACTGCTTTAGCTCTGTGATCATAATTGGAAGCAACCCTTACTCGCGATGTTGTTTGAAGTAAACGTCGTATTTTTGTTCTTTCTGGGGCAATCTGACTGAGGCAGTCTGAAAGAAACTCCTGGTCCATAGACTGAAATAAAGGAGCAGAGGAGTATCTGGTGCACAGTGTTTATGTCAGACATTGGAGAGTCGCAGAGATCCTCGTGAGCACGTTCAAGTGCTTTACGATTATAATATAGCAAGTAAGGATATCATCATATCTATTGATTTGGAAATGTCTATGTTTACGCGGATAATATCAAACTGCGGTGAATCTGAGTCGGTGCGGATTGAACTGCTCCGGTATGTCATACGGAATTGGCTCGGACGATTCATTATCACCGTGATCGCAGGTAGTCCGCATTGAATCCGCTTTACTTACGGCCCAATGTACCCACTCGACGGGGGAGAAAGTGGCGCACTCGAAAAAGTGTCTGCACTTGGCCTCTTTGCACCTTATTACGCTCTTATCATTTCGCTCAGATATTAAACAAGATAACGTCCATTCCAATTCGTCGTTTCATTACACCGGGGTTACGCTTTTGCGGCGGCTACAGGGTCCTGCGAGAAGTTTACGTGATATCGCAGAATGTTTATTATACTCAAACAAGGTGTGATCATACTATGTTCACTCACGCCATAATACTTACGCAGGCGAGGGCATTCTACCATACTTAGTCTTTGTCAAATTTCGGACAGTTTCCCGTGACCTACGTATTCTTATCACGAAATAGTCCGTCAAGAGTTTAATGGTATTACCAGCAGTAAAACCGGATAATACGGAGGCGAAGATTAATATGAGATTTTATGTGGGGGAAGGTAAATGTAATGTATACCTCGGCGAGCACATGGCACCGACGTAGCAATTCTTATACATACCTAGGTCTGTAGTTGGCTGGAAATCGATTCTCCGTAGTTTGAAGAGCAACGTTTGTCTCTCGTTTCCTACGTAATCTAAGAGTCCATACCGGGAAATTGCGCTTGTCGCAGACAAACCGTTGAAAGTCGACTGATTATTGTAGATTGTTTTAACTCGAAATCTCCATTTAAATCCTACAGCTGGGACGTGAAAACTGAAGATACAACAAAATTAGGCGAAAATTACGTTTTTTCAACACCTGGGGTTCTTTAATTTCCGATGCATGTGTAGCGTGTGTGAGATATCCCTTTTCAGAACGATGAGAAGCAAAGAAGTTGACACATGCGCCTATCGTGTCAATCCTCTACTTTCCGCACGAGGGCTAGCAGCTCGGCGCACGCGCTTATATCGCGAAAATAGTTATTTGTGTATCAAGGGTGGAAAGTATTATTTCTCCGAGTGTGCCTTTAGCGGCACGAGCCGAAGGCGAGTTGCTGCGAGCACACTCGCCAAAATAGCCTTGCGCCCGTGATGCACACGATGTTTTTCTCATCACCTGGTCTGCAGAAAAGTGGCGTTTTGCGACCGGGTGTGAGAAAATATACTTTACGCTCTTTCTCGTATGCGTACCTGGTCTGAAAATAACTCGTATCGGACCCCGTGTATATAAAGTCGCCGGGATTGACCTGCTTCACGTATACCAAGTATCAAGGAAGCCCTATTCTTTCGACCATCGAGAGCGGAGTGCGCGAATAGACTGTGCAGTAATGCGCGCGTATGCTTCGCGCGCAGATACATGCCTACGTATAGACGCATAACCTCAAACTTTCCATCCTGCTCCGACCGCGTTATATGTACGGCGCCATTTTATAAACATAGATAGCGAGTATCACATATACATATAAGTGAAGCAGCAAAATATGTAATCGTGGAGTACTGAAATACGTGAAGATTATATACGTGGGGTCCGACTGTGGAAGTATGTATGACTATTGAGTATATCTCAGCTTTTCATGCGGAGGTGCCATCGGGCCTAGACATAGTATTGAGCTATATTTTTGCCCTACTTCAGGTTCGTGAGTCAGACTTACCTTCGCTGTCACATATTGTTAGGCTGATTTTCAAGTCACACTTACCTGTATGAGCTACAAAAAATAGTGCGTGTAGCACTCGCTGTGGGTTAAACTGCGTCCTTCCTAAATTAACGCCCACGAGTATGTTATTTCCTGGTGTTAGTAAATCGAAATATGGACTTATTGAGGTCAAATAACAAAATGTATGTTATACAGAATACTAACCACGTGGTTCTGCCGATGCACAGAGTACGGTAGTTGCAAAGTCCTTGAATATTGATTGGGACTAACCTCGCAGTAGGTTACACGCGGGTTTCGTTCAGTCAGTTTTCATCTGAAATGCAGGGTAGGTGAACGGTGAATTGGGTGCGCGAGCGCGTTTCACGACGGAGGTCAGTCACCCCAACTGAAGATGGTTTTCGCGTCTACTTCTGCACTCTGTCCCGGCGCCTAGAACGACGCGACACGTTTCGAACCACTTCTATCAAAACTGTGCAATTTGTCACTGCACTTAGAGCGAGCGTACTGGGGTATTGAGTCGAGGTATCTATGAGTTACATCCGGAAAGTAGGTCACCTAAGTATGTCGATAATTAATAATAAGCTGTACCGTGAATCCATTATCAACGGAACACATTGTGTAGAACGCGTTTCGGAAGGAAGAACAAATTATTCCGTAGAGCGCTATCCATTCAGAATCATCAGCGTTTTTATTTTTACTCTGAAATACGATTGTTCACAATGTTCCAACCGTCTGAATGATCGATTTTTTGCTCAGATGATTATTGAAAAAAATAAACAATAAATAAGGCAAAGGCGATAAATAACTTGTAGGTGTGAGTAAGGCGACCGATCCATAGACGATGGAATCTAGTCGCTCTATACTGAGGAGACTTTCTTTTATTCTGTTTCAGAGATTTTCTTCAGAGCTTGTTGAGCGTGTTCAACGTTCGCAGAGGGAGCAAAGTTTCTCATCGAATCAATAAAAGTGTGTTGCACGGTTCTCCTCTCAAAGAAATCGAGACTGATGAACGTGATTGGGAAAACGGTGGAGTGAAAGACCTTTGTGAACAGATAAAAATTGTGAAAATCAATAATTCCTTGTACCGGATAAACCTGGTCATGCGTGAAACATCGCTATGTGAATGAAATGAAATTCTCGTTGCATGATACACATACGCGAATAAGCATTGTTTTGCGAGAGAACAAAGGACCGACCACCGCCAATGACTAGATGAATTGCAAGCATTGCACAATCAGAATATGGTTTCCATCAGCGCTGACTAATGTGGATTTAGACTGCCTTTCGAATAGCCAAAATAGCTGGGCAAACACCCGAAACAACAAGAGCATCAACTGTAAATAAAAATCGGACCACCGAAAGTGCTGAAACTAAAGTATGCCCCAGAGTCTGGTCTGTAATGATGTGTCGCTCGGTCTCGCGAAATCGCGTGTCCCGTGGAAGAGGAGGAACATCAGAGAGTTTCAGAAGGAAAAATAAAAACATTCACACGGATTAATAAAAGGGCCTCGTGACGGAGGGGCTTCGCACAGCCCTGGCGCGGCTGCGGCACTGCTCGGGTAGTTCACTGCCTAACTCCCCAAATCCACCCTCGACCCCGGAACACAAAACGCACGTGAGTTAACGTACAGTATCCAATTTGTCTTTTTCGAACCCTTCTCACTTTCTTTCAAACTCACTCGGACCTTGTTCCACAATTTCGGTAATATCAATCATTTTCAAACAATTTATTTTTCTCACACCCGGGCGCAAAATGCCACTTTTCATACCTCCTGAGCGGGCGCAAAACAGATCGTTGTCCTTAAAACCTTTGTACCTTTGTCCGCTAAAAGCGGGCGAAATAGACTATTAAAGTACCGTTTCGCGCCCGCTCACTCAGTCTGAAAAGAGGCATTTTTGCAGACCAGGTGTTGAGAAAAAAATCGAGTGCATCACGGGCACAAGGCTATTCTAGCAAGTGTGATTGCAGCATACTCGCCTTCGGCTCGTGCTGCAAATTTCACACTCGAAAAATAGTTCTTTGCGCCCTTGATACACAATGTACTAATTTTCATTCTATTATCTCGTATATTCTTCTATCATGCTTATCAAGTTGTATAATGGTAGGTCAATGTGTGAAGTGGTATATGACATACCTACGTGATGCGCTAAGAATTGAAACATTCACCGGTCCATCCTTGATCCAAAAATGCCTGGGATGTGAAAGAAAAAGTATCCGCGTAAAAATATGTAAGCTAGGTAATTGACGGGATGAAACATACAACTTACCAAGAATACCGTTGAAATACGAAGAAACGTCGGTTCTCTACTGTTCTTACAACCATGAATACCAAGAAGAAGTTCGCGAAACACGGAGGGGTGAAATTTCACAGCACGCGAATATTTGACGTAGACATATTTCAGTTAGCTTAGTTTCACACCTGTGTATGTTGGGGTACTGCACAATGAATCCTTTAAGGGAAGACTTCGGTGAAATTTTGAAAATCGCTATTACAGGTCGTATGAAAAAATCCTTCCAGCAATTTTTCAATAATGGTAGTATGGGCTGTGAAAAAAAATCTCAGCCTCTTACGATGGAAGTGTATAAGAAGATTTTGCTTTTGGCACTTTCATCGCAGAAGGCTGACATTTTTTGTTCACAGCCGTTACTACCGTTATTGAAAAACTGCTGGAAGGATTTTTTTTACCGTATAGGTCGCGGTGATCTAAAATCCACACGTACCGTTCAAATATCTGTGATATGACGTTAAATAACGCGCGTTTCATCCTGCGCCATTTGCGAACCTTTTAGCTTAATTTAACCGTAAACGGAGACTTTCGATGCGTCACGGAAAAGCTTTTGAGGCCAGGCTTTTAGGCTTAGAGTTGTATGGAGGAAAACTTATATCTATTATATTGAAAAATGTAATAGCATCAGAGTTTAATGGCAAACTTTAATCGGCAAATAGCCAGCTGAGAATATTACTTGATGCATCTCAGCAATTTTCTTCTTTTACGTTCAATAACGTGATCAGTATACCTACACTCTACCTATGTGCACCTGGCCCCGCACTTGCTCCGATCTAATTTATTTTCATAATTCTGGCAGATTTTTAATGTACATAGTTGATTGTAGTAGGAATCATTTCGTTTGTAGTGGCGTGAGAAAAACATTATGGCTACCGTAAAACCTTTCATCCCCCGAGTTCGCGAAAAAAAAAGTCTTGAAGTTTGTTTTGTGCGCATGCAGAATCGTTTGTAGCTGATTGTAGCGAACTTATTTCTTGTAGTTTCATAGTACTTCGGGTTTTTTTTTTGTCAATTTTTGTTTATCACTTGTTTTCTAATGCCCACCAGTCATCACTGGTAGAGACTCAACACGACTCATTGAGCGTCGAATGATCATTTGAGTCGATCAGATCATATGCGGATCGAAGGAGTGACTACAATCATGTTTTGCTCCTCTATAGTTGGGGCAACAGCGTCGGCTCTGTAATCATTTTTAGTTGTTTGTAGCTGCTCACATACTAACGTCGAATGAAGTAGTAGCCTCAACTTCGATTGAAGTTGCTTAACAACTAACGTGGAGTGAATTACCTGTCAATAGAAAAATAAAAAAAAAACTCAGCCAATCACAAACAATACCACAACTCCTGATTAACGGAAAAGCACATTTTCTGACGAAAAATGGCAAGTCAATCGGTCAGTTCATCAACAAAGTTCATCAAAAGTAGTCAGTAATGTAGCAGTAAAATCTCCATGCACTTATTCGAGTAAATATATTTGAAAGAATATTGGTTATTCAATCGCAAAGTAACACTTCATTTTTTCAATAATTGAAATCGTTCATGGTACAGAAGTAGCCGAACGAATGGTACTAGTAGCATTGTTATTGGCCGGGACACGGATACATTCTTTGACAAAGGGTCTTAGAGTTTTAAGAAGCGGGCAATTGGGTATTGAGCAAAAACGAACATAAACGTGGCTACAATACAAACGATTTAAAAGTTCATGGAGGCAGGTCTTTCGTTCCACGTTAGTTTTTGAGCAACTACGAACG
This sequence comes from Euura saliciscinereae, assembly GCA_018420115.1. NCBI lineage: Eukaryota > Metazoa > Arthropoda > Insecta > Hymenoptera > Tenthredinidae > Euura > Euura saliciscinereae. Next base: position 59,422 of record JAFFZH010015233.1, on the reverse strand, counting down.
AAATCTGAGCTACTACAAACAATTACGAACGGTTTGAAATCTTAACAATGCAGGTCATCTATTCCACGTTACTCTCCGAGCAACTACAAACTATTAGAAACGATTACAGAGATTATTAGGTGAGCGAAACATGATTGTAGTCACCATTTCGATCCGCAGATGATTTGTCCGCTCTCTGATGATCGTTCGACGCTCATTGAGTAATATTTACCTTTCGTTGAGTCCAGAAAAATGATGACTGGTGGGAACTAGAAAACAAGTAATAAAAAAATGGACAAAAAAAAATATGGATCTACAAACGGAAATAAGTTCACTACAATCAACTGCAAACGATTCTGCGTATCTATAGAACAAACGTCAACATTTTTCTACCTCAAATTGGGGGGATGACATATTTTATAGCAGGGATAATTTTTTACTGCTACTGTAACCAACTACGTACAAAATTTTCCAGGATTATAAAAATAAATGAAATCGGAGAAAGCCGAGGGTCAGGTTTACATAGGTCTATATATTTACACTGCATATATAATTCACGCATTATTTTCATTTCCCTTCTCATCGCATTCTTTTTTTTCTTTTGAGGTTGAGTTTCGAAATTAGCTGGCAGTACTTTCAGTAGCCATCTATCCTTGTCCCTCTTCAGGATTGTAGCCGAGCTACACTCTCACTGGATAGATTCTGAGCGTTTTCAGCGAATTTCGACCCTTCGGCATTGAATCGGCTAACCTTTATTCTCCGCTCGAGATCCAAATTTATGCGAACAAATTTCCATGAAACTTCCATTGTTCGTTTTAGCTGGCAAAAGCTTACAATTTACGAGGTTACGTAGGTATAATTCTTAAGACTTTGGAGTAGGTACTCAGAGCAGACTTGCACAGCACTGCTATTTCAAGCAGCTCATTGATGATGATTCGGAATCGAGTCCGCAATTCCGCCGAAAATTGATCGGTTTGTAATTGTTTACAGCATGATGAGTAGTTTCTCAGTATATCAGGTTGCGATACAAATAACTTACCAAATTGGGTAAACCAGGAAGAAATGACACCGTATTGAAGAGATGTTGCTTATGTGGAGCTCGCAGAGTACTATGATTCACTAATTTCTTACTTACAGCCCATCGTCAGTTCTAGATTATTGCGGTATTGTTGGATCATGGTGACTTTGGTTTGCGGAAAACCTGTAGCAATACGAGTTACACGAGAAGATTGTCACAAAGTTCCTGTTCAATCTTCAATTTCTGTTTGTCTTTTCGAGACGCGTTGAAGTTTGCTCCCTCTGAGTTGGACACCAATTCGTAGGTTGTTAACTGAGGAATTGGTTCCTTTGTTGATTCAAGCACACAGGTGAAATCGAATCAATTCGGAAATTTCTAGATTTTCGTAAGTTAAACATCTCATCAGTCGTTTAACCCTAGACGAAAAAGTTGGTGCCCCCAGGTACTCTATTTGTAAGCCAACTTAAAACTTCACCCCTGACCTTGCAGATGATATTTTCGGGTCCGGACTTTATCCACAATTCAGTTAGATATATATCCTTCAAGTCGAGTGCGGTCGGTATTGTTGCCAGTTCTTCGTTGTCTGATACGTTATAGTGTAGAAGGTTATTATTGGATATGAAGGTCGAATTAAACGCCAATTATTAATATTATGTCACGTTTCGGCTCTGACGAGAGCCCTCCTCCTCAGAGAAGATGAAACTGGTTACCAAAAAATTAACAGTAACGTAGTGGACGTTACTGTTACACTTGGGGTTTTTCGGGACCCCAGTTTTCTGATGGGGTATTAATTTTGTAGCAGTTACAACTTTTTTTTCACAAAAGTTGATAAAGCCCTAGAGCAATCTCATAATCCATATTATTTGAATAGTTGATCAATTTTTTTCATGAATATTTTTATTATTAAAAAAGCTGTATCTTGTGATACTTCGTTTCTAGCAAAATCAAATGCAATCGACGACATTTTGAGAGAGTATGCGGTATAATACGTTCAAGTTCAAATTTTAAGTTACGTATCACTGTTATACACGACATCGAATTTTTTTGGGGGAGTTATTTCTGTAGAAATAGAAATGCCTTTACATTAGAAAAAAAACGATTACGTCATGTTTGAGAATGTCAAAGCCCTTCTGAAACCGGATTTTCGGTCTATGGAGTATGATTTTAGCGATAATTCTTCGTTGAGTTCATCCATTTTTACCTTTTGATTATTTTTTATGTTCATACGCCCAAGTAATAACAATAACAATCTTTTGGATAGGTAGCATCGGTGATCAACGAACACAAACACAACCTGTAAACCCTGAAAAAATCGAACGAAATGTAAAGTGGCCACAAACGGCACAGTGGCCACAACTGGTACGTCTACCCTATATTGAAGAGTCACGTTGGCTAAGTAGATGAAAGCCCAACCTCCAGATCTATAATTCATCTACGACAAAAGTTATCACGTGCCTCATTCGCAACTCTGGTGGTTCAGAACCCACCCCGAAACTGTAGGTCGCGCCAAAATTCATGCGCATCTTACCTCTCGGGCTCATTAACAGATACGAATGGATGGGTATAGGGAGCAAGTGCGTCACAGTTATAGGAAATACCGAATAATACATGGAAAAAGCACGATCAAAAGGCCAATGCCAAAATGACTCGACCTATCATGTATACGAATAAATTGAAATAACGATATAAAATGGAGTCCCCCCCCCCTCCCTACCCGCCCCTGTTTGGAAGTTACTACACACCCCGAGAAAAATTGTTCTCATTCATGGAAAACGAAGAGGGTCGATCAGCCCTCTAAAAAGGGGGCAGAAAAGACTTGCACATAGACTGAACCCGAGGCTGAACCACAATAAATATTTTTATTATTATTACGATATGATTGTAGAATTTAGATTGTATTTACCCGAAACTCCACAAAAACTAATTATTTGAAAAGCAGACGGATAATATCTGACAGCTGAGAAAATTGCAGACTTGTGAAGCTGAAGTTAGGCAATGATAAAAAGTACTGGGGGGGGCTATTTATGAAGCAGCGCGCATGTACAGAGTTGTCTTCTCCGCGGGTGCTCTAACATGGACGTACTTGAGGTTCATTAACTATATAAAAAAAAGGATAAAATCCTTGGTATAATCCTTGAGCAACTAGGATGGAAAGAATATAAGGTTAGACAACTTATGAAGGGGGTACTCCATGCAAAGTGGGACAGGTTCGGCCGAGGGTTGGCGAATGTGACGCCCGTATACTTAGAATCTCTTTCCCCACAACCTTGTGACGAGTTTTTCGGAGTTTTCGACCCTAATTGATTCTTGATCCCCCGTGAGACCTGACTGATTGAATTGTCTTAGGGTCGACTCGATTCACGTGAAAATTTTACTGAACAAAGTTTAAGGTGTCCCAAAAGTATAATCGATTTTTCAGCCACCCCTTTCTTCGTCCGCCGACAGCAAATTATTGAAAATTTTTTCACAAACATAATTATTCTATGTCACAATGGTAGTTTTCGAAGTGTATTATATTGGTATTTGGCGTCCGTACTTCATTTCAATGAAGTTCCACTAACGATAAATTTTATTGTCTCTAGAATTTTTTTTTCAATAATCTGTTGCCGGCGAACAAGAAAAAAGGGGTGGCTAAGAATTGTACCATATACTTTTGTGACACCTTGATAGTTAATCTATGTTCAGTCAAATTTTTAAATGAATCGAGTAGACCGCAAGACAATTCCTTCAATCGCGTCTCACGGAAAATCAAGAATCAATTAGGGTCTAGAACTCCGGAAAAATCTTCGCAAGATAAGAAGGAACGAGATTCTAGACGGGTGTCAGATTCGCAGACCATCGGCTGAAACCTCCGGCTTTGCATGGAATATCCCCTACAGACACTTACTGAAGTTACACATACTGGTGTATAAGAGTATGCATTTTGATTTTTCAGAGTTTACACAGAGTTTGACATGCATTTAGGTCATACGTATATGAATATGCTTCGTCTTAAAAATCAGAAGTGAATCAGATATTCCATACGATCTAGGGAGCACGTTTGGGTACCTGTGAAGTTGTTTTCGATCATTTTCAAGAGAAATGTATGTGACCCCTGATTTCTTGTAACCGGAATTTAATTTAATTTAATTTAATTTATTAATGTCCATGACAATATTGGACAAGTGGGGGAATACAAAGTTGGCAAAGATATACAAGCAGACACAGCACACAAGATTACACAAATTGAGTCACAGGAATAAAAGAGCAAAAAAATAGACCAAGAGGAGAAAAGTAAAGAATAATCACGAAACCATGGTAATAATAATAATAGTGGTAATAGTAAAGAATAATCATAATAACTACATCAAACTTATAGAAATTAAATCACAACAACAAAAATACAATAAATATATTAAAAGGTAAGGCCAAAGAAAGAGAAGAGAAGAAAAATAATACCGGATAAGTGCGATAATCATAATAATAACAATGACAATAATAAACTGAAAGTAAAAATAAGAATAAAGATAAAAATAAAATTCCGGTCCGATCGCTAAACCGATTCTGATCGTTTTTACCCCAAAGATATGCAAGTGAGCTTTTCCACCCGATCCAACTTCCGGTTTGGAAACTGCAGTCACTAGCTCCGGGAATTTTTAAGATACAACCACGGGATTTATAGAAACACAATTTATTGGCCCCGGAAACAAATTTTTGGAATTTTTTAGATTTTCATCGGCACGTGCGTCTTGAGGCAAGTTTGCGCGATTTTTTTGCTTTTATAAATAAGAAGATGGTGAAACAGCTGAACCGAATCGCATGAAATTTGTATACCTACGGGATACTTTTTCTACCTTGAAAATGTGCATGTGAAAACTGCCGATAACAGGCCCGTGAAAAAGTATTGACCTCTTTGACTAAAACGGGCTGATTTGAAAGTGACTTCGTTATTTACGTTTTTCGTTTTTTTTTGTTTGTTTTAAGTCTGATTTGTTTGGCTTGAGCTCAACCTTTCATTCAGAGTTTCTCTCTAACTCTTTTTTTTCAACTGACGGAGCCTTGAATGATGACTGGTGTAGCGCACTCACTGATCTCTTATATAGAGATCAGTGAGCGCACTCTAATCTTCCGAACACTCTCAGCACCCTAACCTGCAGCATTTATAATGTGCGCATCGGAAATGAAATTTTCCAATAGGTGTTCCAGAATTAGTAGCTTTTAACGGGAGATTCAAGTGAAATTAAAAATTCTCATATATTTGGATCAATATTTTTTAGGTTCGGACAATTTGGACGAATTGAAGTTTAATCTCTCAAGCAATTTTACAGTTATGAATATTTACCAAGATCTATTCGTAACATTCATTTTGAGTTAGGCTTCATCGTAAAGGATTGAAACTTTTCCTCAATACAAAGACTCAACAATTCTGGAAGAAGTTTTCGATCAGAGTTTTCTAAGTAAAGTTGCCGATTTGTTCAACCGTCCCCGGTCATACCTACGTCCCATGAGAAATAGGGGAGACCGGTGTCGGTTGTAACACGGTGTCAATTGTTACAACGCAAATAACGGCGCCATTTTGCGGAAAATGTCCGAACTGCTTGGACATCTCTATAGCAATGTCCGTTTCGCTTTTGTTAACCAACGTTTTGCCAAATTTTATGCGCTCTTTCCTGTATCTATGTCGACTTTTATGGTTTATTTACTCCCATGAGTAACTTTATCACTCCCACTATGATTTGGTCTGGTATCTAACAATGATTTTTTTTTAATAATTGGTCGATTCTATATTGATCTATGATGGTTTGGCTATAAATAATGTCAATCAGGATTTGTAGATCATGACGCGTAGGATAATATTTAATTTATTTACTGAAAAATGTCGCAGGTGTCAATTGTAACACGCCGATCGGTGTCGGTTGTAACACTATAAAAATCAATGCACTGAATGCGAAAAATGGGCACACATCGGTTGCACCGATGGTGGTGCATTCTCCATCTGCGATGACTGCTCAGAAGTTTAACTGTCTTATTCGTTGTTGAATTCCCGTTATAAATTTTATTGCAGAGATATAAATAGCTTCAATTATATTGAGATCGGAAATATGTGTTGGTCTTTGTGAAAAAAAAAATTGAATAACAATGTATTAGTTTACTGAAGACCTTTGAAACCAGTTTTGAGGGAGAAAATAAATATTTTCCATATAATTATATCATATCGCTACTGTGCTGCAATTGACACCTAAGCTGTTACAATCGACACCGGTGAGGTGTCAATTGTAACATGTGTAGCCCATGTGTGCAATGCCCAACTTTGACTTTCATTGCTAATTTTGAAGTTGTTTTCGAACTGAAAAAAAATAGAATCAGCGAGAGTGAAGATCAATGAACTTGCTCGAAAAAAAAATATGTGTAAATGAAAAATATTGAGCGAGAAAAAAAATGATTTACAAAAATTGTTACAACCGACACCGGTCTCCCCTACATAGATCTTGGGGGTCATTAGGACCCCGGTGTGATAACGAAGGGTTATAGTTTTCTGGTGACTTGGGACGAAAATTTTACCGAAGTTTGCTATGAAGCAGTATGACCACCCTTACTACACGGAGAATAGAATTATTCTAAAAAAAATTGTGAACTCGATAATATGCAACGGAATTCAATCATTTTTAGACCCGTGTTGGTTCATGGTTCGATGAACATCTCTTTCGATTTTCGTTGAAAAATGTTTAAAAATGACGGCGCTACAGTCTTTGCCGTGAAGGTCCTCCGCATTGCAGACACGCGCGTAGCTGGCTGCGGACGAATCTGTAAAACGGCTCGTCTAAAGAGAGAAAAATATTCACTCCATTCTTGAAGAGTGTGAGGCAAAGAGTAACGTACGTGTTTTTTCCCCATTATTAAGAAAATATTTGTAAGCGAAATAGAAAAGGAATGTTTCACGAAAATCTTGCAGGGACAAAATTAATGAAAAACGAATCAAACAACTGAGTAGAAAAATAGTAGTAGGCAGGTTTCATGTAATGTATCCAAGAGTGTTGTGTCAAAATTTCAAGTCAATCGGACCAGTACCTAATTCTCGAGATTTACGTGCAGCCAGGTGAAAAAAAAGTGGTTTCCAGGCGACGCGACGGTGCGGTGTTTGTTTGGCTGACCTTAAATCAGCGATTCCTCGCCCACGTAATTGTCCTTTTGCAGCTGCTTGGGCATCTTGGCCCTGGGTTTGGAGAGATCTACGAGCTTAGCCAGCCACCATCGTGTTTCTTGAGCTCGCATCTCTACGGTGCTACAATTCAGCTTGTTGGTTTTGTTCCAGAACTCGTAGCAGCGATGACCGATTTCCAGATTCAACACATTCATCATTGCCTTGATGCTTTTATAGCCATCGCATCGTTAAAAATGCTGGTAGCAACATGCGAGGGGCTATTCACTCGTGTAATCACAAATGCATTAGATTCCCAGTCACTGAGACATGGCGTGGAAGTCGCATGTAAATAGCCTCAGCCGGCATGCAGTCGCTTTTCCAGTTCCTCGCGGTGACGCATCGCTGGCGGTCACGTGCAATCATTGCCATATACTGTCAGCTCGTTGATTAGCTCATCAGTTAGTTATCGAGATCCGTTTTTCCAGACGATCCTTCATGATTGTTTTTACTTGGCACCTTTTTTGTTAGAACATTCTTCGTCATGACCTCCATTCCATAAGTCGTATTTAAATGCAATCACTTTTTTACTCTAATAAATACTCACAAGCTTAACAGTAAAAATATGTCATCATTGAATCTATCAGTTTTCCTGACAATGAGTAATATTCGTCGAACGAGGTTGAAGCTCTTGCTCGAACCGCGCAACTGATTCGCAGCGGTGCCTGAACCTTTGACCTAAAAATATCTATAACTTCGTTGATTTTAAAAATCTTAACACTGGCGCCGCGGTGGCTCAAATTTTAGGTTAAGGTCCAATGTTAAATACAGACGGAAAAGAAAGATCTTCAAAAAATTCTAGGCTGGTCACTCTCACATATGTATATATAATTTTTTTTTTGCAATTTTCGTGAATCAATTGGTAATTCTGAACTTTTGAATCACTGAACCTAAATATGGCGCCTAAAATGCGAAATTCAGAGCGGTGAACCTGGTAAAGAGAACCGTCTCTGCATTTGTCCTCCATATTGGCTCTATTATGTTAGATTTTGATATTTGGATTTTATATTCGAATTCAACGACTCATAAAACCCGGGAATACTAACTTTCACGATAATTGAAAAGAATAAGAAAAAAAAACCGTAAGTTAATGCTCTCTAAAATTAGCTCGTTCTATCGGAATTTAAAGGGAGACTTCGGTGAAATTTTGAAAATCGCTATTTGAGGTCGTATGAAAAAAAAATCCTTCCAGCAGTTTTGCAATAATGAAAGTATGGGCTGTGAAAAAAATCTCAGCCTCCTGCGATGAAAGTGTATGCGCAAGAATTAACCTTGCGAAGAAGATTTTAGCCACCGCTGCCAAAAATTCCTTGCGGATACACTTTCATCGCAGGAGGCTGAAATTTTTTTTCACCGCCCATACTTTCATTATTGCAAAACTGCTGGAAGGATTTTTTTTTATACACCTTTTTTTAATATTGTAAGAATTAAAAAACCTATTTTTGGCAAAAATTTCACCGAAGTCTCCCATTAAATTATAGACTTCATATTCGCATTGAGTGAAGAATGAAACATGGGGATATCGATTTCCATGTAAATCGTACGAAATTAAACGTTCGAGTGAGTTTCTTCGTGTTTTGGATAATCGAGTTGTCTGCAGTAACAATAGCGAAGAAACTCTGCATTTTTTGGACCTGCGTCTGTTAAAACTTTTGAACTAGAACCCAAAGACTAAAATATATTCGAAATTCAGCCAATTTGACCGGAACCACATTGCCGTATAAGATTAGTGCGGGGTCCTTCGTTAGTTTCGCGAATAGAATGACAGGCCGTTGGAACCTGCAGTGGTTCGTTTTTTGTCCAATATGAAACTTTGTCAACTTTGCCTCAATCTTCTGCTACTTCAACGCTAGCCCATTTCGCCCCGGTGATCTACTTTCTCCGGTTTCCCCCAAACCCGTACAAATGGTTTTCGAGAGATTCGAAGACGATAAATAAAAAGTTTGATTGTATTCATTTCGGCTGTTAAAGCGCGATTGTTAATTGACATGTCCACACAATTTTTCACAGAATTACTCTTATATTGACATGAATGGTAAGCGTACTAATTTCTGCAAAATCTATCACTTCAATGAGAAATTTTACCAATGAGACTTTGTATAGACGAGCAGCGTTCAAACAACATGTTGTTGGTTTTCAATTGGAACCTTCGCTGTTTCTATATGGGCATAGAAAATACGGAAAATACGGCCCACTGCTATACATACTTACACAGGCTCTACGTACGATTAATTCCATCGCTGACGAATGTCAGTTATTCGTGTCACTGGCTTTCGTTCGCGCGAATCCACTCGTAATCAATCAATATCAATGTATGTAACATTTTTCCACCTCGGAGTTAAAAATCCACACGACACGACACGACATTCTAAAGCAACTAGGATTGGTGCCGGAACACTATCAGATAACACACAGGCTGTTAACGTCTTGGCGGTTTGCTCCCTGTAACTGCTACTTGGTACTCGTATTTCAACTCTTATACCTAGTAGTCTGGCCCACGGTTGGTTCTACTGGCCGACCCACAAGAGGGTTATGCTACTCGGGGTGTGAAGTCCAAGCTGAATCGATTAGTTGACATGATTTTTCCATCCATCTTCATGTATTGATAGCTTGAATTTGGCTTATTCATGCAATTTCTCCGTTCAATTTGAGATATTTTTGAACTTTCGCTTCACATCCAGAGGTAAGAATGTGTTTACGTCTGCTGTTGATTGAGTGAAATTATTAGTGAATTATACGCGCGGATAAGAAATCACTGTGGCTGGTTTCACTACGGGCTCGTAACAGCCGCAATACAAATGCTGTGACAAATGTTTTAACAAGCTGGCCATTTTCAAACAAAGTTTGCTCACGACTCGGCTTATCTGTGTAAGCGATAGGCGGCCTCTGGGTAAGTATAGCCGAGCATAAAAACACGCAGCCACAATCTGTCATATTGAGATCAATTTGATACGCATCCCCCGACGGATTTCAATTTTTTCGAACTCACAGCTTTCCTGGGATTTAAAGAACCAGTGTGATTTATTCTAAAATCCCTTGAGTGAAATGAATGTGTTAGAAGATGAATACTGTATGCGTGAAGAAGAAACCCAGTCAATGTGGCACAGGGATCTGAAAGCGATTCGCCGCTCTGCAAATCCGACGAATATTGCTTACTGTTGATAATGTACATTTTCACTCTTTATTTTTTTCCCTTCTTTTCAGGCACGATCGTTAAAAACGGAGTGCCTTATACATTCGCCATCGCTAAAAACGTCGGATCGAGTAAAAATTCTAAAAACATGTAGGGAGCACGTTTTGCACCTGGGTAGTCGTTTTCTAGCATTTTCAAGAGTGGTGTATGTGAACCCCCATTTCTTGTAAACACGGTTTCAGCCAAACCGCTGAACCGATTTTGATGAAATTTGCACTGGATACTTTTTTCAGCCTGCAGATGTGCAATTTTGTTTGTGTACTCGATCCGACTTCCGGTTCAGAAATGGTGATTGCTAACTTTGTCAATTTTCAAGATACAACAGCGAGCTTTGGAATACAGACTTCTGATCACGAATCAAAATTTTGGGAATTTTCGAGGATTTTTCCGGCACCTGCGTCTCGGTGTCAAATCGTTGAAGTTGTTTGTAAACACGAGCTTATAGCCAAACCGCTGAACCGATTCCGGTGAAATTTGCAGAGGATACTTTTTTCACCCCGAAGATGTGCAAATTTCTTTTTAGACCCGATCCGACTTCTGGTTCAGAAATGGCGATTGCTAACTTTGTCAATTTTGAAGATACAATAGCGAGCTTTGGAATTCAGCCTTCTAATCACGAATCAAAATTTTGACATCTTTCGGGGATTTGAACACTATTTCAAAACAAACCAGCACTGTGCGATCGTGCCTTACGCAAAAAAGCGATGAGTTTTTTTTGGCTAAAACCGGCTATTTTCTTTCGTAATCCAATTTCAACATCATGGCATTCGGAGGTACGCTTTTGTCTTTTCCACGGCCTATCGCAATAGCGAGTCGCTATTCTTAAGGAAATATTTTACGCCTGACGCTACTCCAATAGCTTTGATTTATTCAACCAGAAAATTGAATTTCTAAGTACGAAATTGCTGGATCATAATTAGATACGTATCGTTGAACGGTGTCACGGAACTTACTGGAACGTTGACATTAAAGTTTTATCTAAGCGATAGAAGACGTGATTTTGTACATGTTAGAAGGGGCTTAAGGCGACGCCGTTATACATTCATGATTCAAATTTGCATATGTAAATTGTCGACGCTCGATAAGCGACACACTAGTCACGAAAGCTGATTTGCACCGACGATCGTATTCACGATTTTTTTCCTCAAATAACAGTCGTCATTGACATTCATGCTGGTATCCAATACTAATTAATACAATCGTCAGCCTTCATATCAATCCGTCAAGCGCTGAATAAGTAGTCGAAAATACTTTCAATACAAATTGCATTGAGCTCTGGGAAAATGAAATTATAATGTCAGGACGTTTCGCTAAATTTTTTTCACGAATTACCAGATATTCTTTCTATTGTCTTCAAAGAAGTCGTTCAGCGTCGTTCTCTGAAGATAAAAGGTATGACCCAAGAGGGTCTCTACACAATGAGTGAAAAAAAAATTGTAACAACAAAAAGGGAAAACTAATTTTCTGTACGTATGAAATAAAAAGTTATCTCCCTCCCTCCCCCGGCCTTCTCCTCAAATTGCTTGTACCGCTCTAACACACACATACAGACATACACTTTTAGAATTGGCCACCGAAATTGAGACATTATATCGAGCTTATAAAAATATATTCTTCTATTGCCATCCTCTTATTTGCAGCTACAAGTCAAGTATCAACTCATACGTCTGATACAGTGAAGTTTGCGTCCAGGTTTGCGTTCATGATAATATCTAATTCGCGGACGTCGCTCCGGCACGAGTGAGAGGTTTGCCGCACGAGCAAAGCAATAATGACAATCTTACGAGTGGAAAAACAACTTTCGCACATGTATCGAACAAAATTTTTTATAACACCTGCACGTGGAAAGCTTGATTTTCGATGCCTGTGTCTGGTTTGGAAAGGGCCCCTTTTCAGATGAGTGAAAAAACGTAATATTTCTTCACCATCGCGCAGGCGCACATCGTGCATTATCGTCATTATTTCACTAACAGGCATGCGCACTTCAAGCAATCTACGTTTCTTCACTATCACGCACGCGCACTTTGAAATAAGTCAGTCGTTCAGTAGCGCCATCGGTCGGTGGCGACGTCCAAGCGTCCGCGAAGTGGCGCCCCCAGGCGGCAGCGATGTGTCAACCTAGATTATTGCCTAACTTCGGGTTGGTTATGGTCGGCCATTTGCTCAGCTGTCAGATATTATTCGTCTGCATCTCAAATCAAGCTTTCCCGCAGGAGTTATAAAAAATATGGTGTGCGATAAGTGCGGATAGGCGACATCTGCCTCGTGTGAAGTTTGAATCACTCGCTCGGCTCGCACAGCATTCACACTCGTCTCGTGTCATCCTGCACTCGCCTGCGGCTCGTGAGTGAACGACACTGGACTCGTATGAATGCTGGCTGCTCGCCTTCGCTCGTGTTGCAAACTTCACACTCATCGGATATCGCCTTCTTTCCGCACTTATTACACAATATACTATTTTGTAATATGTGCATCAAATGTCCCCCATTTTGTGCCTCTGAAACGTGCTAGAAGTGGTCTTTTACAGAAGGGTTTGAGCAGCGCATGCGCAGATCTTTATTTTCTCGCTAGTTACCACTATACACGTATTTATAACACTCTAGTTCCTTTTATACATGTATTTATAACACTCTAGTAACTTTCTGCCGCGTCTTCGACGCCCCGTCTGGCGGCAGAGAATCAGATCGAAGTCGAGCCAGCTGTCATGTCGGGATTGCGGTTAGCACGTTTCAGAGCCACAAATGGGGCACTTTGATGCACTTTTTACAAAAAATAATATGTGACACACGTGCGAAGACAAGCGGAAAGTTTTGACGGAGGTTATGAAGTTGACTGCCCTCATTACCTTCGTCAAATCTTCGCTTTTTCGCACTTGTGTCACAATATACTATTATATAAAAAACGCGGGTAAAGTCCGATTATACGCATGCTTGCGTGCGTAAAGTCGCACTTTACGCACGGAGTGAAATGAAGGAACTACCTGCCCCTAGTAGGCAAATTCATATCGTAGATCGCTGAACAGTTTCGTTACTGTAAGCGCACTCGACCGCTGATACAAGTTATAATCGTCTCCGATTCAATGGGGTGGGAGTCGAATTTCGGAAAGACCAATAAGTCGACGGATCGAAATGCCGAATTTCCAAAGATACGAATTTTAAAATAACGAAAATTTGGAAAAACGATATTTAGTTCGACGATTCGTCAATGAGCCGAATAACCAATTCACTGAAAGGTTAATTAGCCGAAAGGTCTTGTGACCGAAAATTCATTCTTACGAAAATGGGCGTTCAGAACAAAACAAACTATTTAGGGGAGATTCCACGGCTAATCGAACGGTCGATTTTCCTGCCCCTTTTCTGTTTGCCCTTTTTCATAGTGGAAGTACACGTTGAAAGCATCAACTGCGAATTTTTCCAGATACATATTTCTGATTCAGCATTTTTTCACTACGCAGCTGGTGAAATAAACAGCTTTCAACGTTTTCTTTTTCGATTTTTCAAGATAACATAGCCTGAAATCCAGACGACATATGTTATGAAAAAGTTCTAATACAAAAGTTTCACGTCTTTCTATGAAATTTCGGAAAATAATTTTTTGTGCCTCGCTAAACTGTGGTCTTGGTGGAAAATCTTCGAAAACCTTCAAAAATCTTCAGTAACACAGAAGTCCCCTTATCGAATTGGTAAAAATTTTTAAACAGCATGTGCCTTTCAACAGTGCCGGATTAAAATTACAGTAGACTCTAGATATATGGCCGCACGGTATATGGCCCCACAAGAGGGGCTCTCGTCACACCGACTTTCACGCACACGAATTGCGCTCCCCCACCACGCCGCAGTCGTGACGCTACGGCCAGCTAGCTCTGCACCGCCAGTAGCTAGCCGACATTGGACTGCCGCGTGGAGAGGGCTCTTCGTATATGGCCGCTTTCCTCTCCTACAGCCCCATTTTCGGCCATATATCTAGAGTCTACTGTACAAGTGACCTGGGGCTTGATGCTTCTTTGAGGCCCCCTCCCTCGGAAAAGTGTTCATAATTATATGAGCAGAACCGCAAAATTTCCCATTTTTCTACATTTTTTATATGAAAAACTGGGAGTTGGGGGGCCCTCCTTTAACGGGGCCCGGGGCTACAGCCCCCTCAGCCCCCCCTTAATCCAGTACTGTCTTTCAATGCCAAAAGTTGCCTGAAAATTTCATAGAGGGCCGAGTAGTGGGTCATATGATACACCAACAAATATTTGCAATGCGGCGAGAACTCGGCGATTATGAGCTGGCAAACAGTTTTTACGGTCACGGTTCGAGAATTCAAGGTCGATCCCGAGGCTGGGTGGACTTGCGTGGTTATGGCCTCATGGATTCTACATCTTCCATCTTCGGTGATTTGATTTTCGGTATTTTGACCCGTCGACTATTTCATCTTCCGGAAATTTGACCCGACCCAGAATTCCATTACCTATACCCTTATCTAGATGCGAGGTCTGAAGTGACCAGATCTACCAGATATATTAAGACTCGTAGTGCATATCGATGGAATCTCACTATACTACTTCACGTCTTTATTAAGGATGTATTGGTCGTACAATCTCAACCAGAAGTGATTCTCGTCGACAATATTAGGTACTTCGGGATAAGACGAAAATCGGAAAAAAAATCAACCACAATCAAGACGATCAAAGTATTACTTTAAATAATAATAATGCCCAAAAGTGAGCAGTAAATTGTTTAAACGAAACATTTACAACAAATTTTCTGGTAACTTTATCTTTCTTCATCTCAAATGAATGCCCTAATTTTTCTGAACACACATGAATTTTTAAAGAATTTTGTCACTATTTTGAAATTTCCGTTTTAGTAAATTTTCAAATTTTGAAAAATGGAAAAAAAATCTGAATTTTGGATATATTTTTGTTAAAACGATGTAGATTACAATTCCGAAGTTTCCGGAGCGTGGAACAAATAGTTTCGTAAATACAGCATTTACAAATTTTCGAAAACGAAATTTCAAAATAGTGACAAAATGCTTAAAAAATTCATGTGTGTTCAAAAAAATAAGGGCATTTTTTTCAGATGAAAAAAAATAACGTTACCAGAGTTTTTGTTATACAATGTTTTGTTTCAACAATTTATTGATAACTTTCGGGCATTATTATTATTCAAAATGAATACTCTTATCATCTTCATCATGGTTTATTTTTTTCCGATTTTCATTTTATCATCAAGTACTCAATTTGCCGACGAGAATCATTTTTGGTTGAGATTGTACGGCCAATACATCCTTAATAGCCAGACCGATCTCGGTCAACGTGAACTTGAAAATAAATAACTCGATGCGATGTAAAAATTATGTCCTGTTGACGATTCATTGAAATTCCACCCTGAAGAGAACGGCGGATTGACGTAAAAAGTCGTAACTGCTATAAATTGTTGGCACTTGATTCGGCTGGATCGATAGCTCCCGAATCCCATCATTACGATGTCAAGAAATAGAGTCACTCCTAACGAAATATTATCATCATTATAAAACGGGTGATATTTCCAGTGACATCAATGGATTATCCAAACTGGAATTTCTGATATTCTACTCGTAACTGTATGGTTATAAAAAAAAAAAAAACTTTCTAGAAAGATGTTCTGTAATATTCAGTGTAAAAAGAACTTGGTTCAAGAATTTTTACGCCGATTTCACACATCATAAAATCCACGTCAAATGCTGGTAAAAGCAGATAGGATTGAGGAGGCTTTTCTCATTCAATATGGTTGATCTTACGATGGGAAATCCAGATAAAAACTGATAAAAATATCCGAATCGCTATAACTCATTAAATTACGTTTATTGAAGAATCCTTTTACATTCTCGTTGATTTTTTCAGGTTACAGACACAACTGTGTGAAAGTTAATTCATCGGTATACCCGCTGCGTTGAAAGCGATTCAAAAACCTTGCTCGTCTACATCGGTCGTCGTTCTGCTCATCAAAACCTACCAAAACCTAGTCAAAATTCTACAAATATTTCCTTGTGATTCCCTATTGAAATAATCGGGTGGAAAGGTATTAGCATTCTCACGAAGAAGAAACTTCGCGTGTTCGAACAAGGTTTGACGAAACTTTTTCCACAGAGCTCCACACACATGACCCATGCTAAAAGCTTAAAATAAGTTGAAACAGCCACTGTCCCATACACATCACCCATACTGACTACGCAGCCAATGTTCTAACGCCTCGGATGAGGTTAGAAAAAGTTAGAAAAAAATGGGAGAAGAAAGTTAGAACATCGTGCAACACAATAAGAAAACTTAGGCAGTAGCTACTCGATCTGAAATTGTAGTAAAACCTTGGGTTGGAAAATCACTGCGTAATTCTCGTGATAAGCTACAGGCACAACGCTGTATGACTTTCAAACCAAGTATCTTGCAAAGCTTAGAAATAGATTGGCTATTCACCTATTCACGACTTAATCTCATTCTAGCCATTTTTTCTGGCGAAGACTTCCGGTTCCCCCTTGCTTTTGCGTTCACTAATACCTGAAAGAGATTCTATGAATTTCTCTGGCGAAGTAGATATCCTCCCGACCTCTAGCTTTACTCTGGCAAGCTATTCGTATGCAAAATGGATCAGTCCTTCAGGCGAGGAGAAATTTTAAGTCATAGACTTGGCGAAGAATCCGTTCTGCAATAAGCCTGTAAGAAGGCTCCAAGGAACCCTGGTTTGTTGGGGTACAAATATCTGAGTACACAGAAACTATTGACCCTGCATTGTCAATTGCAAGATATTCACTTATCGACAAGTACGACGCTCTGACCATGATAGATCTAAGATGAACAAATGTTCAATAAGCAGTCTGGTGTGGAGGTAGGGCGTGTGATTAGTAACGCCGGCGACCAATAGGGTCCCGGATCGAATCGTGGTCAGAACTTGTGAAGTTTTTCTAAACTGGAAACGCGTTTCACCGCGGTATGCCGTATTCGTGGGGTTATGGGATAGTTCGTGTGATTCGCACCATAATATCTTGCCTTCTTGCTACTTTCGCAATATTTAATCTTTCGATCCAGTAATTATTCTCGCAGTGGTAACCTATTCCTGACCCTCGATGCAAACGTAATTCCCTTAATTACCGTTAGTAAAGCCTTTCTTTCAGCTCGTAACTCATCTTGAGAAACACTTTCCACAATCCATAGCAGTTTCCTTTCAATTTGCGAACGTGTTGAAGGAAAGGTCCTGATGGCGTTTGCACAGGCTTGTAGCATGGTAAAATTTTTGGCACGATATTTAACCAAACAGTGTACATCTGGATTATGAATTCCATATCATAATTCCGATAGCCTCTGATACGAAACGCGCAACTTTTCGGTAGTTGATAAAACATTGACCTCCTTTGCTTATACACAGAAGATGCCTGTTTTATCATCTGCTACCGAAAAGTTACGCGTTTCTTATCTGGAGCCATCGATTTCTGTATTATCTACGTTTGATGCATATACCTACGTTCAAATCGTGCTGTATCCAACTATATCCAGTTGAAAGCAGTCGTATATCCAATTAGAGTCAGGAGTTGCATGGGACCGTATTGAATGATTCAGTTATAACTTGATCTGATTGGATCAATTAATTTTTTTTGTTACACACTAGCGAATCTCCCACTACAGGTATAGTGAAATCAGGTACACTCGAACTCCCCCAGGTTGACCGTCCGCTATTTGACGAACTCCCGTGTTTGACCGAACTCGCTTCCGCTATCTGACGGGCTCTACCCCCACTCTCTAGAGCGTTCCCCATAAAATTCAGAGCGTTGTATATGAAACAGCCGCGCGGCGGCGCCACTTGCCGGTGCTGTACATCGCGCTCTCACTCGCACCCGTTGTCACTGTCTGCTCTCACTCACACCTTGGGGAGAGGAGAGGCAGCCCGCGGCGACCGGAGTGGGGGCCCCTACTTTCGTCAAATAGCGGAAATAGCTCGGTCCCAACTCGGTCAACCTGGGGAAGTTCGAGTGTAGTTAGATTCGGAAGATTTCGTAGCTCTCGAATTCTCCTAATATCCCATTTCACCGAAATTTCCGTTGGATTCAATTACGTCACAATCACGTTGTATAACGCGTGCATGACTCGCCATTCAATATGTCAGGAGCACGACGATTCTGGGGTGAATGTTAACAGCAATTTAAAAAAAATCTAGAATCAGAGGTGATGGTGATGACAGGGTTACTTTTATACCGTTCTCTTTCACACCGTCCGCTTTGATACGTCATAAGGGGCCATTCATTAATTACG
>JAFFZH010015233.1:25585-35785 GCA_018420115.1 Euura saliciscinereae | reverse complement strand
TCGAAATTCGAGACGAGACGGTAATACCGTCTCGTCTCGAAACTGTCGAGACGAGACGAGAAATGACAAATTCTCGTCTCGTCTCGTCTCGCGGCAACACTAATGGCAATACCGATTTATATACAACTTTGACTTTCCACTGGCTTGAACTTCTCTTGAAAATCTACTACTGGTGACTGCGACTAGCCCTTTGCTACCAAGCAGGCTCTCCGTCGTCCCCTTGTCCATCTTTAGCTTTGTATTTACCTGTAAAACCGGGGAAAGTCATCATTTTCACAAGTTGCAGCGAGAATTTGAATTTTATTCCTCTATATATGATATATACATTATAGGTGATGCATTTAAAACGCATGATCGTCAACAGCTCCGTATCGCGGTGTTAATTCCGCACCATGGACCTTGCTAGATCGCGTAATTGGATGCGTCGGATTTTGCTTGACGCTGTTTTTGGCATGTGGTCAATGAATGCGACGCCAGCGCGGAGTCGCCTGCTGTCCGGCAGCTTGGCGGCAACGAGATCTACTATCTCGGTTTCCGTGACCTGAAATCGTTTCGATTCAAGGGTGAAACTCTCGAGACTTAATTTTGCCGAGATCACAGTCAATTTTCTGTTTCGGTAGCCTTGAGTCGGCCGAAACATTACCTCCTTGTAGTTGTCGGAGTTATCGTCTGCTCTGACTACAAAAGCCATCAGAAGGTCGTCTTGGTCGTCCCGCGGCTGGCCCACCACGGCGACTTCCCTAACCCCAGGATGCGACAGGATGACGTTCTCGACCTCGGACGGGCATATGTCAAAGTCGAAACACCTGATTATATCCTTCAGCCTATCGATCACGAATATTTCCCCATCCTCGTCGTGATAACCAAAGTCCCCCGTGCGCAGCCATCCTTGAATCAACGAGCGACGCTTATAGAGAGGGTTAAAAGGTGCCGCCTACATTGCCGAATGAAAACATATACACGTGTACCTCCTTCGTCGAAGGCCTGCTGCGTAGCCCGCGGGTTATCGTGGTAGTACTTCATCATGAAGCGACTCTTCAGCAACACTTCGCCCCTTTGATTGGCCTCCAGTGTTCGTCCGTCAATCGGATCGATCACTTTCAGCTGGGTATTCGCCATGATTTGACCGCACGAACCAAGCTTGGATTTCGACGTCTGTAATGACAGATAACCACCGAATTCTGTCAGTCCGTACCCTGACGAAATCACAGCGTTCGGCAGAAGCTTCGCAAAGGCAACGTATGACGCCATGGTCAGTCTGGATCCGGTGTGGACGACTCTGCTCACCGAGGAAAGATCGTGTGCGCCCGCCGCGCCGGATTTCAGTAATCTGTTGATCATCGTGGGGGACATGAAAATCCAAGTTGCCTGTACAAAATTGGAAAATCATGATCGAAATCAAATGACTGTATGAAACGTCAGCTCCATTCGGTGCCAAGGTCGACAATGATCGTTACTTTGTGCTTCTCTATCAGGGCACATGCTGAGTAGTCCTCGAAGAGGGGTGGAATGAATCTGGGTGTATTCAAAAAGATGTTCATGAAGGTTGCTTGTATCGAAGTGATCCAATCAGCGGCGGCAAAGTTCAAGCAAACACTGCCGGCTATTCTGAATGCTTCCGACTGGCGCATTTGATGATGCAAAGTTCCGTGGGTCAGTGCAACGCCCTTCGACGGACCCGTGGTTCCGGAGGAGAATAATATCATGGCGATCTCCCCCAAGGATTCGATAGGGGCGCAGGCGAATTGCGCCACCTCGTCGGAACCTGGCCTGGCGATTATGCTTTCGAAATCCAAGAATCCGGAAACACGCCCGAAAACAATTATCTTCACGTCGAGATCCGCTCTTCGGGCAGCTTCGGCAATCCTGCCGACAGAACCTTCATCGACGAACACTATTTTTGGATTGGCAATGTTCATCCGGTGACGAAGGCCCTCTGAGGAAAAAAAGTATAACTCTCGTGATATGTAAAATCGATACTGGAGGACGTAAATTAGTATTACATACCTGCGTCCATCGTGACATCTAAAGCGTTGAAGACAGCACCGAGGTACAAGGCTGCGAAACAGGGCATCGCGTAATCCAGGCGATTGTTTGAACATATTGAAACGACGTTCCGTGGGAACAGCCCCTGTGATCTCATCCACAAGGCACATCTCACGCTCCGTTCTCTCATCTTCATGTAAGTGTATTCTTCGCCGGTGACAGCATCAATCTAAAACGATCACCTCAGTACCGCATATTCTTCTGCAAGCTTCGACTCATGTTGCATAGTCAACATAGACATAAAATTGTAATCCGTACCAGTCCCAGGAAATCCGAGTGATTCGCCAGACTATCGAGAATGAATCTCCCAACACTGGTGTACTCGATGTGATAGGATATCTCAACACCCTTAAGTACGTTGTTCTCAATTGCAAATCGCGAATTGTTCTGAAACAGGAAGAGTATACTCCGCAGCTACCCACGGCTTTAAAAACCAAACTACATCAGGCTGATTTGAATACTCACGCGAAACGGCGGCATTGTAGGCTCGTGTTTTAGGCGAGGAAGTACGGGTCAAAAAGCCACGACGCCGAGGATCGGGTTGTTCTACCGCCAATTGCTTTGTCTTGAAAGGTAAAAGATCACGACTCCGTGGTAACGTCCGTCTTTGAGGAAAATGCGAAAGTGTTTACGATCGTGAACAGTTCTTCCAAGGAGATCAGACCTTACAGTGCCGCAACAATTTAACCGTCACGTGTTGTGACAGATAAAGGCACACCCCACAACTTTCCAGACACTAACTTAAAGATAATATACGTATAATTTACGCAATATTATTCATATAACGTATCGTGATTTATTTGTTATTAGTTACATTCCACACGATCGTTTGTAATACTAAATACATACGATTGATATTTTCGCTCGCTTATACTGTTATCTGTAATCACGCATAGAAAGTATGTCCACCGCAAGTTCTGTTATCCGTAAGTGCAATGTCATTGCAATTCAAGATGGTGCATAATTGTTTCTTGACATCGCATGATGGTATTGTTGAAACGTGGACCCTCATATCCAGTTCATAGTTTGCGCATGTAACACGATACACATAGGCGACGAATTCTGTTGCGTTTTTGTGTGCGAGTGACACAACTACCGCTTGACTGTTCTCATTG
Organism: Euura saliciscinereae; assembly: GCA_018420115.1. Taxonomy (NCBI): domain Eukaryota; kingdom Metazoa; phylum Arthropoda; class Insecta; order Hymenoptera; family Tenthredinidae; genus Euura; species Euura saliciscinereae. Next base: position 32,624 of record JAFFZH010015233.1, on the reverse strand, counting down.
ATATTGATTGGATATCGTTGGCGTTAACACGGGCATTAACTAATGCTGAAAAATAAACAGGTCTCCTCCCAGGTCTTTTACTCGTAATTCCAGATTACGAGTACAGAAGTACAGAGCCCATTGAATATGCGCTTGAGATCGGTCAAGCGTACAAAAAATATGCTGCACGCTTGTTGAAATAAACTAAGTACAAAAAAAGAAAAAAAAATCAAATCACACCATATAGCGTCGTGCGAATTTTCGTTGGTGGGAACTTTTTCGTAAAAACCTTTTGTGGATGATTTTTTTTGCTAAATTTTTGTGGGTGGACCACATCAATGAACTTGGCGCAAGGTTTTTGCACCGAAGATGCTTTTCGGGGGATATATGTCACTACTTTTTGTACATTTTTTTCACTTCCTAATAACTGTGCTCGCTCGCTGTGCTTGCTCGATTGGGTCTTTGTAGATCCTCACTCGCTATGCTCGCTCGGTTGTCAGTATTTTTCTGATCGATTATTACTACTGAGTATATTCCATTGGATGGACGGTGAAGAATCTTGAATTTTGTGTTATAAAACGCTAGATATCGTCGGAAATGTTAACAAGAACGCGTAAATGTATGCTCAGTTTATTTCTCTAACTCTGACTTTTGATTAGGGGCAGACGTGAAATATTAACCCTTATTGGGTTGTAGAAATTGGTCCATCAAAATCATTTACAGTAAATACCCGCAACGTCCTCCTTCCTCATCGAGGCTTGGGGACGGCAACAGCGGAGTTAATTACAGGCAGGGTTATAGTCACTGCACATTATGAATTATATGTTAAAAAGTGTTCATAGTAAGAAAATCTCAAAATCAGTGTCTGTGTAAATACCTAATTATCGATATTCACTCGATAAAGTGTTCCGAGATAGTACACTTTTCTGTTATAAATTGCATGGCCAGATTCGTCCGTTCCATCCGGTCCACCAAGGTATTCTTAGAACTCGATGATTTCAAGTCGTGTAACTCCAGTAGTCTAATAACTGTGCCGCGATGTGATAATTGAACGCTGAGACATCGAAGCAAACCCCTGAAGCATACCCCAACGTACACATTTTCTCCATAGAGCTAAAAGTAGGCGTGCGAAAACTATAACCAAAGCAATCAAACAATTGATCGAGGGAACGGACGTATTCGGCGGACAGTCTAGAACTGAAACGGCGCTCTAGAACTCGGCCCAATGAGATATTGACTTCGTCTTTGCTTCAAATGGTTGCTTATTTAAATATCTAAAAAGTAGTTTGAGCGTTTCTTGAAATTCCACTTCTAAGGGAATGAATCGGGGTAGAACCAATTTTTGAGGCGAAGCAGTAAGTCCTCGAGTGAGACCGCGCTCGTAGACGAATCAAAATCTCCACTTTGACCAGGAATAACTCGAGAACGGAAAGTCGTAGCTCCATTCTCCAAAAACCAATGGAAAGAGTAGACTTTCGATCAGCGAATACTCGCAAGGGCCACACCAATCGCATAATTTTTTAGAAGCTCGGACCGGAAGAACGCCAGGCTGTCCGAATTGGGATTTAGTCCGCGTTAAAAATCGGACACTTCCGGAACGTTCGCCCGGATCTTCGAAATGAAGCATTCATTCGGAAGGGAGAATCTTAAGCTTCAAATTCGTTTTTTCATCATAGCCGTACGACAAGTGGTTCTCATCCTACGAAGCGTCAAAGTTTTTGAAACTATTTTTTGGCAAAATGTCGATAACTCAGGCAAAAAAATCTGAACTCAAATCTAAAAAAACGAAATGAAAGATAAGACTTTACACTTTCCAATGGTGAAAACGGATCTTTTTTCCGATTTTTTCGTCACTCTTTAGAGGTCGCCAAAGTTGGAACATTGGTTTCCCATTTTGACGCTTTTTCATTAAAATGCAATAACTTTCGAAAAAAAGCCGACGCTTCAATTTTCTAAAAATGGCGGAAAGTTGACACTTTGGGGCGTATTCCGGTTTTTGAGAATTCGTCCTACGACCATTTTCGACCGAGTTATGATTTTTTGAATCTCGAATATTTTTAGGCCCGACATTGGGTGATCCTTTAATTTTGTGGAGGAGTGTGATCATAACTCTTCTTCACGTGCACCGATTTAATCGAAATGGGTCTCAAATGAAAGCTTTTCGTGTCGACATTCTAACAATGATATTTTAAGGCTCATGGATATCGCGAGATGAAAGAAATAAGAGTCTGTTATTTCCCCTAACCACCGCGAATAGCTCCCGTTCAGGAAAAAGACTCGGTTCGAGTCTCACGCAACGTATTGAAGAACATTTTTTCTAATATACTTGGCGCGAGACTCTACCGAGTCTCTTGATTTATGTATTAGAGTTACGCAATTGAATTCGTTGATAACAAACTAGGAAAACTGTTGCGTTCGATGTGTACAAAAAATAGGTTATCACCATTGTTTATACTCCAACCCTGTACTAGGCTTCCGCAGCGCCTCAGCACCTATTGCAGCTGGCGAAAACGCACTTGGCTTCATTACGGGACCCACACCCACCATGGAAGAGAGAATCGCGATTTTGTGCTTCAGCTCATACAAATTTTCTCGCTGGTAACATGTACGATTTGGTTGGTTTTGCGCTCAAATTGAAGGTAATGAACGGATCTGTGCCCTGTATTTCGTAGAATTACGGTAAAAAAATAATAACCGTGGTATCAACCCATTTTCGGCACCGCTTTGCACGATTCTGAAGACGAGTTTCAAAATTCGGAAAAATACACGGCACGAATGCATAGTTCACAAGAAACTACAATCAAAGGACTGCTGACTAAGGGTCGCTAATCAGTTAAAAATAGTAGTCTCCAACTACGATGGTCATTACATTTCCCAGAGTTATGGCGTTCTCCGAAAACAACGTTTCTAGGCACGTGGCACGAGATTACTTGAGTGACAAAAGACATAAATACGCAGAAACCATCTGTGTTACTGCTGTTACTGCTGTTACTGCTTTCCCTGTCAAAAATAACAGGGCCGGGATGTAGTTTTAACAGAACACGTCACTGTCCAAGGCTTGAATGTGAATTATAAAATGACTGTCACATGTTACGTTGACCAGACCAAATGTGTTTGATACGCGTCGCTTGCTGTGCCCGTAACAGCGCCTATATGTAGGCAGCCGTGCGACACGTTCGTTCCACTCGGTCACCGAAAACCTAGCAGCAACCCAGCGAACCCGACAGTGGGGCGCCAGGCGATAGCAGGCACTTCTGCGCTCAACGGCCAGTAATGGGCTTTCCCGCGCTCGCATAATATTTGCTTGCGATTAGCAGGTGGTCCCGCGCTTGCGCAGTCTCCCCCACCAGCGGCCGAATGGGTATATAACCCGCGCCAGAGCGGAGACGAATCACTCCTTCCAGCCAACAGCTAACAGGAAGTCAGCAACATCTCTTGCAGAACTCTGCAGAATAAACAGCATAGCATACCAGGCTTGGTACACTATGGTACACTACACCAGACTTGGTACACTACACCCTTGGGCCGCTAACTGTTGGTTAAAAAAAAAAACAGCATACCAGACAACCAGCATTGATCCACTATACCCTATCCCCGGACTACTCCCCCTACTCCTTAACCTTTAGGCCCGGTTGCATAAACGTGGGGTAACATTTACCCCGGGGGTATCGTTCAATTGTTCAATACACATTGACACATTGGATCAATGTTTGATAAATATGTCTATGAAACATAGTTAACCTGATAGCCGAGTCCGGAGCCCGAAGTATACCGAATGTGGAGACACAACGAACCGAGAATTCTGATTTACTTTTTTCCTATCAACGTTCACGCTTATACCCTGACACCCAGCTTTCTACCAGGTTGACGGACGGCCGCTCACAAAGAAGCCTCCCATCCACGTATCATATTGGATTGTGATAACATTTTTCAGATGTTAAAATTACATTGGTGTTTAACAATTATATTATGTAAATTATCTGAAATTCAACATGTAATTTTTGTGCAATTAACATTACTATTCCTGTTCATTTTGGAAGTAGAAATGATGAACAGGTTCATCCAGCATGAGTACGACGTTAATGAAATCTGTCAAATGTATGAAAATATTTCGATGCACTTTCTGGTACATACATGGAAAAAATGTAAAAATTTCCAACTGTGTAGGGCTGTCAAAACTCTATTGACCATTGTACGCAATTCAGATATTTTTCTGCAAAGATGTTGAAAATAGTGCAACCTTCAGTGCATGCAGAACCCAGGGCTGGCAACTTAAAATTAGTTTGTTTTCGTGTGTTGTCAGATCAGGTCCGTATTGGCCTGAAGTGTTTGTTTTTGTTTCTGTTTTGGATAATTATATTATTAGATTTTGTTATGATTTGTAATACGTTGATAGTTGTTCATTTCTTTTCCTTCAACAAATCAATTTGTGATGACAATGAGAGGAGATCATCGAAACGTGAACAGTAAAACTTCATAGTCATTGACTCTACTGGATCGAGCCACATTGATGCAAACTTCTGTTCATTTATCATCGCAAAAGTCACCCTCCTCCCCACCAATCACAATAAAAATTGCAAAACATTTATGCGAGAAGGGAAAATCGAATAAAATTTCAGTTCACAGTGATTCCGAACCATGAACTTACATTCACCTCGACGCACATTCACGGAATGCTAAAACTCGTTGATGGACCGTTTTCTTTGAGAAAAATGATTAAACTTGAACTATTTCTTTATTCTACTCATCACAATTCTGGCGATGAGGATGTGTAACATAAAACTCAGTGTAGTGCAGTATAATCCAGTACAATGTGTAGCGAAATGTAAACAATAATAGAACGTAGGCCGTGGATGCACAAACATGCAAGTAAATCCGGATGCTAGAGTCGGAATCAGGCGGCTCGACGAATACAAAATTGAAACTCCGTGGATCTATTAATCATTGAAAACCAGAGATAGCCTAATTATCTTTTACGCTGATAATAAAGCTGTTCTGTGTACAGGCAAATGTTGGGCAAAGGTTGGAACTTTTGCAAACGAAGAATTGAACTTCGTAGTGAGATGTTTGTGCCATAATGAACTATCCCTAAGTGCCACAAAGACGGTATATCCAAACCGATAGTCCGATAAATTCATAATTGAAAACAGTATATTCAACTTTTGGAAATTTCATAGTTCGGTCACTGAGTTAAGAATGAGCATTAACCAGCCAATATGCAGTATCAAAAAACTTGCTTTGCCGGGAAATCAAGAGAGAACATTTCCACAAGTACTTGGGAATATAACAGCCACTTGAGACGGGACGCGCATATAAGGAGGCTGATTATGTAAAAATAATAGATATACCTGCTATATATTTTCAGTAAGCTTGTGCTCATCCTGAACTCCGGACGACTGCCGAGGGTATACTATGCTTTTTTCTTGTCAGCTACTATCTATGGTATTTTAGTTCGGAGTAGAACCTACACGAACGCGTTCAGGCACTTACAGATTTTTCAAACTCAAACAATTCAATCGATTTTTTTCACGGATGGACTCAAATCGGCCAACATCGATCATATTAGTCAGGGTTTACTACATATGAGGTATAGGTATATTTTCATTAGTCGATATTACACACTTATAATTATTCACGGGACTGCAAACAACTGTTGAGCTCCGCAAGGGATATTCGTTACAACATAAGTTTCTGTATTTCACCTGTATTTGAATGAATGAATACATTAGTGAATTGCATACTTTTCGTATTTTATTTTCTGTGAGAGCTCGATCTCTTACGTTTGAGAGAATTCTCGTCTTGCCTTAAAATTGTATTAGCTCGAGCTTTCCCCGGAGATGACTATTCAACCGTGGTAAAGATATTCGTTCAATATAGGCCTCGTTTCGTCAATTGAGAAAAGTCTGATGCTGGAAATCCAATTCCAACCTGACTCGGAGACTTCGCAATTTAGCAGTTGATCTGGTCACTAAATGACGGAGTACGATTATAAATTGTTCCAATTGTGTTTTCGGGTAAGTAGGGTGGAGTGAGGACACCATGATTAGAGGGTATCCCCAGTCATCAAAATAATGAAAATGATAAAAAGCCTGTAGATGTTGATACTATGGTCTGTAGATGTAAACACAGCAGCTGAATTTGTGCATTTCAATGCTTGTGTGTTAATCGATCGAAAATGATGTGCGATTGGAACATACATATGACTCTCCGACCGGCCGTCTCTTCCATATTACTTAGGAAATGCTCGAGGGGGAAATAACTCGAGATTTGATTGACACATTATCGTTTTTTTCGTGGAATGATTCGAATTATTTCAATCATTTCAAGCTATTTTTTTTTTAATTTTTGTATTTCTGATTGATTTTTTTTCTCATTATTTTATTCATTTCCTCGGTTATTTCTGATTACTTTACTTATTCATCCTTATTTCGTTCAATTTCTCGGTTATTCCTCATTATTTTATTTATTTACCATTATTTCAGTTATTTCTCATCATTTCAGGCATTCCTCAATATCTTACGAGCTATTGACACGTTATTTCAACGAATTATTTCCCCCTCGGAAATGCTATAACATACCTGGATACGTAAGAAGATTACCGCGATTATCAATACGCAACCCCATCCGGATAAATTCACATTACACATGCTGACAATGAAATTTGTGTGTCATGACAGTTCTTTCGCGCGCGCAAACCCGTTTCTAGTCTCGTTTGACTACGACCCACGAAAAGTGTCGACTTGAGCCGAGTTCACCCGAGCTGTCTCGGGCCCAGTCTCATTTAAAGCACCCTACCCCGCTTTCCCCTGCTCCATCGTAATCATGACGCGTGACGGCCCAGTCTCATTTAGAGCCCAGTAAAATAATTGTGCAACGCGCGCCCAAAGAAGTTTTCACCTTAAAAAGGCATTGCCTTCGATTCGGATATTAGTCCAGTCAATAGGGGTTTTTAGCCTACGAAAGGTGTTGGAGTTCTGATTTTTGGATATGTCATTGGGTCAGGGGCTCCGATTAAAAATCCAAGTTTTCGACCTGGGGGGGGGGGGGGGGGGGGGGGGGC